>JARTUT010001365.1:0-143500 GCA_030674115.1 Micraspis discolor | reverse complement strand
AACCGAAAGTATAAAATGGCGAACGAAAAATTAGCCACTTCGCGCATCTCGAAGATCATTCTCCCACTCTATATCTCTGTCTTGACCAGAGATATAGAGTGGGGAGAATACGCTTCGACCACTGCGCATCCAAAATTAGTGGCTAAATTCTTATGTCAAATTTTGACCATTTTTATACTTTCGTAGTCAGCTGTTCTAGATAGATATACTTGTCAGATAAATTAGAAATTGCTCGAATTTTACATTGTGCTTATAGATACTTCGATGCTTTCAACATGTCTTGTATTGTTAAACGTGTAAAAACTATAAAACAAAGAAGGTCGAGGGAATATCATTTTATACGTTATTTTTTATTGAAATTATCCAACTGATCATACAGAATGGCATTGTTTATCTGCTCAGTGGCGTGTTGTTTACTTTCCACAGTAATATGATTTTTTTTAGTTTCCCAAAATCAGTTGATATGAGGACAGTTTGGACTCATATTCTGAGTATAGATTCTGAAGCTATAGATTTATCTAAGAAATTGATATGCTCTATACATTTTATTTTAATCTTATACCAACTATCCTAAGATACACTGCTTTCTGCCAATAAACCGCGGAAAATGGCGGACGAAAAATTAGCCACTTCGCGCATCTCGAAGATCATTCTCCCACTCTATATCTCTGGTCTTGACTAGTTTTGGTAACTGTTGGTAACACAGTTGGTAATAGTGTTATGATCATAGACATATAACTTTATATGTCTATGGTTATGATAATATAAGCAGGGGTGCAACGAACGATGGAAATCGAGAAACACATGCGACGTACGTCCCCACCCCAATTGTCAATGCGAAATGTCAAAAGCGTATGTCTTCACTAACTACATATCATAGGTGGAAAAAACATTGATGTTTAATTAAATCTGTCTGTTTTCGTCGTGATGTAGTGTTCTATTGAATATTCATTCGGGTAGAACTTTACCTTATCCCCAGTGGGAAACGTTTTTCTGTTTGAATTCATGATATGACATTTCGACAGAAATTGTTTGAATTATATTTATCTCGCAAGAATTTAAATTATACTCGCAAAGTTAAAATTTTGCCGTGATTTATCGTACATTTTCTTTGTGATGACAATCGGAAATTCATTGATGGAAAGATATTCATCATTACTATGTTTCATTTCTTGAATTTATGTGTTTATGTCAACGGAATGAATGGAAATAGATATACAATGGGTTGTTTACTATAACGCAAAATAGTGAATACTTTTTTCAAGGATGAATTGTGAAGGAAAATCGGATTTGCGATGCTATAGTCGCAAAATCGGCTGCGACCTCTAAAGAAATCTTTGGCTGGCCACCAAGTCGCCTCAATCTTTTGTGTGTGTGTACCATCTGCCGCTGAAATTGATGCCTCGTAATACTGACTAAACCAATCATACTTTGAAAGACTACAAATTCGTCTTTTATACTTATTTCATTCATTCGTCCAAACGAAATATAATACAGAGAGACCGAGAATAGAAGCTATTAGGTCAGGGAAGACGATAACCCAACATGTTGATTTCGATTTTTAAAAATAATTAATTTCTCCGGAACAAGACAGTATTCAGAGACAAAATTGTACTAATCGATTGAATATTGTGGACTGAATCTTTAAAAATTCACATAAGTTTTCATCACTGGGGTCATTCTAAAGTTACATCCCATCAAGGAAAATTCGAATTTTCGAAAATTAATTTCTTGGGATGGTTATCAGAAAAAAGTTTGCACCAATCGATTCGCTATTAGGACTGAATCTTTAAAAATATCCACAAGCGTTTGTACCAATCTATTAATCATTGCCAATTTAATTGAAATAAAATATGATACGTATTTTTCATTATATTGCAAATGGGAAATATACAATAGACAATATTTATTCTTCATTGATCCTAAAAATTCCATTCTCGATTAATAGAGATGCTCACTATTTGAATAAGCTCTTGCTTAATTATCCTTAATTATCTTCTATTAAAATATGTTATAATGTTCAATATAATGCTATTCATTCTTCTTTAGTACTAGACACATCTGTTCTTCCTCAACTTTTTAATCTAGGCAACCCAAAATACCTTATTTTCGATGTAATATTGTTATAAATGAAAATTTGAGGATATTATACTACGTTATTCTTCCGAATGTTATTTTTGGTGATAAATTCAGGTATAAAAACTGAAATCAACAATGTTTCTAATTCATTGGATAAGCGAAAATAAACACATTTCTATGACATCTTTCCATTTTTCTGCAGCAATGTCAAAGTCAACAGAAAATTCTCATCTGTGGAGGCGCCCACTGGGGATAAGGTAAAGTCCAGCCTTCATTCGTGTATCAAGTGAATAATTATTGATTAATGTTTTTTTCAGCTATTGCCGGATGTTCAATAGTCAGGTAAAGTAATAAAGAGGATTTGCGTACATAAATTCTAATAAGATTGAAAAAAAATTTAATTCTGCAAATTTTTGAGTTGGCGTACATTATTGTAATATCAAATTTTAAAAATGTCCATTTTGTCTGCTTCATCATTTCGTGAAGAAATTAAATATTCATGCAAGTATCCTTCATGCAGAAATTCTTATTATTCGAACCCACCATTTGATTTTCAAAACAAAAAATTTTTCCATTTTCCGAATGATCCTCTTCTTTCAAATATTTGGAAAGAGAAATGCAAAATAAGCCCTACAAAAAATGTTTTAAATTATCGTATTTGTAATGATCATTTTTCAAACAATGATTTTTCAGGTTTTTCTATGCATCGCTTTTTGACTAACAATGCAGTACATTTAGGTACACCTCCTAAGATTTTTCCAAATGTTGGTCATAACATCAACAACTTGCAGCCAAGACTTTTATTTCCTGAGAAACCATCAGAACTTAACATTTCGTCTGATCAAAATTGCCGTTCTATTGTATATTCAACTAAAGATCTTGTAGTTTATTATCTGCTACATCATTCTTGGTATGGGATAATTCCAGGGAAACTGAAACCCTGATTTCAAATCAGTGCTGCTCAAGTTTGTCTATTCCCAAATATTGCAATAATGGACCCTCAACATCGAATTATGATCTCAATTCCCCAGAATCATACTCCCAAAGTTCTACTTGTTCCAAGGCAGCTCCTGAAATGGATCCATATGCGTTCCTTCATGAAAAAAAACTGGTATTCTTGGTAGAGTAGGTTTGAATATTTCTGAATTAACACCTGAGCAAATGACTATGTACAAAATTCATAGAAATTCTTCTTCAAAATTATCTAAATTAGAATCTTTATTGAAAAATCAAAAAACCTACATAAGTGTTCTGAAAAATTTGTATAATGATGGAAGGTTTTAATTAATAGAAGAAAATTTAAATAATGTTACAAAAGAATTAATTCGTTAAGTCTCAATTAAGAAATTTTGATAAAAGCCCTAATAATCGTAGATGGACTTCTCCAGATAAAGCTTTTGCTCTTTCAATTTACAAAGAAGTCCTAAATTATATATATAATTGAGAGTTTTTTTCAGTTGCCATCCATAAGAACCCTCAAAAACATTTTAAGTTGAGTGCCTTTTGATGGAGGAATAATAAAACCTGTCTTGGAACATTTAAAACTTCAAGCTGAAAATATGGATGAGATTGATCGTTGCTGTACCCTCAAGTTTGATAAGATGACTCTAAGCAGTGGGCTGCATTATGAGGCGAAAAAAACAACGGATTCGTTGATTTAGGTTCACTGTGAGAAAATAATTAATTTTTTTACTTTGTGATATTACATGTAACTATCGAATAAAACAGTGATTACGAATTATTTGTTTTTTTTCGAATTTTTCATATTAATTTATTTCAAATCAATATGCCTCGGCTAAGAGGACCCGCTATCCAAACCATAAAATAAAATATTAAAACCACAGAATATTGAAATCCTAACCTCTAATTCCGTAAAATAGATAGCAAGCCTCCTTCCCCTTAAATCAGAAATGGAATTTCCCCACCCGAATTGTCAATTCAAACGTCAACGGTGTTTCCGAGAATTAGTACGGCGGTTGCATTTCTTATCTTTGATGTTCTGTGAATATAAGTAAAAAGTTATGATCAGGTTATGAATGCTTGATAAGATTAGAATATGAGAAGAGAGTTTGTGAATATGTAAATGAAGTAACTTAATGCTTTGTGCAAAGTCAGATGAAAAGAGAATTAATTGACAACGTGATTTCAATATTAACTATTTGTATATATTAAATGAGTCACAAGAATGAGTAGACGTTCTGAGGTTGCACCCAAGTCCAACAAGACTGATTTCAATCTTTCTTTGTTGGAACATGCTTTGAAAGATCCTGCAAGTCAGAATCTGATACTACAATTACTTTCTGCTAATAAGAAGAATTTATTCGAATTATTCAATACTGGTGCACCTGCATTGAACAGTCCTGTAAAAAGGATCAAGAAAGTCGACCACTGTGAAAGTCCTACAGCACTGCTCAGACGAAGAGAATTGGAGAAAAGAAATCGCGCAGAGAGTTTTCGTCCAAAATATCTGAACAATCCATACAATCTTTGACTCCTGGTGGTAGCGAAGGGTAGCATTTGATGTAATATTGAAAGGTGTTGTAGCATATGCTGAAATTAATAGTGGTGGATATGATCGGTCTGGTGGGGTGAAGGCTCTTCTTAGATCTATAAGCGCAACTGTATGTGAGAAATTCACTAGGGATGTAACATGTCATATTCAAAGATGGTCTATATACTACATTTCAAAGAGCTAAACTGTTGAAGGTCCATTTGGTGTCAGTTTTTTGGTGGTTGAGGCCTCAAGACAAAATGGAATTAAAGCTCAAGAAAAAATTTTCCTGCTCTGGGTTCTAAAAATTATGATCTTGATGTATCAATGATTTGCTCTGTAAGTTTGAAGATTTACAATTGAATTTTGGTGTAACGACATTTTCGTTATGTTAATTATGTAACTATCATTGACATCACACATGTAATTTATCTCAAGAGCATGGTTACATGTGGAGTTATGAGCTTCATATCTTTCCATTTGTGGAAGTAAAGCATTTTGTATGTTGATTGAAGATCCAGTAAGAATCATTGAAAGTAATTATTATGTAACACTGTGAGTCAATTATTCATGATCTAAACTAATGTGTGTCCAGTGGAAGTTATTTATAATTCAAACAGAGAACTTTTAATTCAATTAAATAACACTAGGAAGGTCAATATCTTTATGTAACATTAGCTGCTCCTTCAGAGCATGAAGCATTCACCGTAATTGGTTGATCCATGGTCTGGAGGAGCTCAGAGTTGTCAAAAAACCTACTATGTAATTTCAATTTTGGTGAAAAATTTCACACATTTTCAATTAGAGATTGGAAATGTTTCTTTGAAATGGGACCAGAGTGACACTGGTACCTATTGTGTCATTACTCTTGTTATCGTTCTTACATATTATGAGGAGACGATTTTACGGTTTTAATTCTCCTTGAATCACTACATGTAATCTCTTTCCAATCCACATTAATTTAGAAGTAAACAGCATGTAATAGTTACTTTCACCATTTTTAAAATAGAATATATGATAATATTCATTAAAACAATAATTATTTGAAAACCTTAAAACTATTAGAAACGTCAAGACTAAATAATGTAATCATGATATCACCATTAGAATGAGCTAAGATGTCTAGAATAATGTTGTGTGCACTGATTCAAATTTGTTTTACAGGTTTGGTGATATGAGGATTCCTTCCTTTGCTTTTTATTAGATATCGCCATACAGTATTTATGTCGAATTGTGTGCCATTTATAAGTTTCAGGCTTCAGAATTCACTATATCAGATGAAATACAGCAATGTAGTGAATTTTTCAATTCATTTCCACGAGAAAAATTGATTGTAGTAAATGAAAAATTGCATGAAATATCCTGCAAGTTTCGAAATGAAGAATTCTGTGATCCAAAATGTCAATCATTCCTTGACCACATTGAAATTAATGAATGAAATCAAAGATTAATCAAAAATTTTAGAATGATTTGCATTGTTGCGTCCTTTCGTAAATGTCATAGGAAAACAATCCTCATGTCCCAATATTCAGAATGATGCCATTCAAATTATGGGAAGTGCATACACCAGTATTTTAGACATCTTAGAATAAGCATACTTGTTTTGGTTATAGCACCAAAATTCCTATCAAGAAAAATTGAGTATAAAATGCTCTATTTATCAATGATTATCCCATGGAGATTCTGAAAATTTTCATTAATGTTTCAGCAAATGCAAAAAGAATATGAAGAAGTTCTTAAAGATGAAATTAAAAAAATTTAAACTCTGGGACTCCTATACCAACAGCTAAAACTATGATGGAGGATAGAAGGAGGACTATTGGATATAGTAGCAATTCATTTGAAACAAGTTCACAATTTGGTCACCGTTTTATTAATCGCAGTATTAAAACTGGCCTTTCAGAGAGAGGAAAGGTCACCTTCATTTCAGGTATGTGATTATCATGTGTCATTTCATTTTCAACCTGAATATTAGTCTCCTCTCAGTATAAACTGAATAGTCCAGAACTATACCTGTTCCACAGTTGCACAAGACATACAGTTTAATCCTGAAGCAATGATGCCTGGTTTTGATGCTTGAAACTTAACCGTCTTATGAAAAATACCATACCTTCATTACTAACAAGGTTCTCAAAGGATCAAAATAATGATTTGATAGTGTGTTCTACAATCCAAAATACCTCCTCTTCTTTTTGGTCATGATTGTTACTTGGCGCATTTTTACTGTTTGAAAAGTGCAAATACCGCCATTTTCTTACCTAATATGAGTGAACAGGCAACAAGGTCTTAGACTAATATACTCTTATATCTAGTTTCTCACTTCTTGACATTAACATTGTTAGACCCAGGAATATCTACATCTCTTCTTTTGTTGTCTCCAATTTTGAGCTTTCTGGTGTAGTGCATATTGGTTTGTTTTCTCTATTATAAGCTAAACATCTTCAGAGAAAACACTAGCAAAAAAATCTATTATTTTTGAAAGCTATATCCCTTTATGCCACTTCCGCTATCATCAAACACATCCAATTGTGGCTGAAAGTTATTGCATATATATATGGGATATTTATGTCATAATTATAAGCGCTAGTATCATTTTCCATTGGATCTTGACTATATTTTTCGGTAATATTTTATGAACTGTCATATACCTCACTCAAGTAATCCTAAGATTCTGTACTTTTGAAATCAAGTATATATTCATTTTCACTGTTTGAGAAAAGCTCCTCAACATCTATCCAAATAAATATTTTCATTACCTAAAGCTTTCAATATACAGGGTGGCCATTTGAAAACGAAACAGACGTGATTACAGACGAAATAAGTTTTTTCAATAGAAATGCTCGGACAGGTCGATTTCTGTTTTGAGGGGGACAACTTGATGTAGAAGCATGGACACATAGCGCTTCAACCCTTGCTGCTACAACCCCCACCCCCAATTTTTGAATAGGGAAGATGGGGTCAGTGATACCTCAATTCAAACGTATTTTTATACTGATTTCAGCACAGTAATTGTTTTTTCATTTTATGCATTAGTTGATTTTATCACTTAAATTAATTTTTTGCGAATAATTGACATTTTGTGCTTCCGAAACACCAAAATTTCCGTACTTGTATTTGAAATTGCAAAACATCTACCACTGGGCAAATGAAGTCATACCGTATGTGTAAATGCTACTAGGGTCAGATGTTCGACTAGCTGTTTTATTCACTGAAATAATTTTCCAACTGTACGGTATCAGAACGATTTGAAGTATTGATCTAAGAAATAAGAGCTTTCAAAGTAAAGTAAATAATTTATCAAAAACTCACATCAATTAATTAAATATTCAAATTGTTCACCATTAGCTTCCATTCAGACAATGTTCCATGGAGTGTTGTAAAGCAATTAGACAAAGAAATACATGCCAAAATTATTCAGATGTATGAATACTGTTTGAGGTCCGTAGTATTCCCAGAAATATGGAAAAAGGGCACCATAATCGCCATTGCCAAACAAGGTACAGACCATCATAAAATACAAAATTATAGACTCATAACACTGCTGCCTGTACTGGGAAAACTTCTTGAAAAAATAATTAAAAGAAGACTGGAAGAGAAAATTAAGAACGCTATCCCAAAGATCCAATTTGGATTCCGCTTGAAAAAGTCAACAACTCATCCTCTTACTATATTTGTATCCAACACACAAAACGCCCAAAGAACCCGGAAACAATGAATGTGAAGTTATCCACAACCACAAATGATCTAAAGGCCGCACACACCATAGGATTTACCCTATGAATGGAGAATTTGTTTTTTTCGATAGTTGATATTTAGACGAAAGAGAATCGGTAGAAGTTATCATTCTTATCCATAGTAACATAACACAAAAATTTGATTCACTGAATACTCAGAAGTGGCTTGTTATGATGAGTGAACTATTACACCATGGGAAACTAAACCGTCGAATTTGAAGATGACACTCGGAAATGATAACTACTATTCGTTCCTACAATCGATAAGAATCGAAGAAAAAATCTCATCAAATGTACACACGTCAGTGGCGTGCTATGAAGGAAGGAATATTACACATACGAAAATTAAACATATTTTTTTCTGTCAAAGTTGACGATATCACTCGAAAATGATTACTGCAATTAATTCCTACAATCAATAAGAATCGAAGAAAAAATCTCATCAAATGTACACCCGTCAGTGGCGTGCTATGATGGAAGGAATATTACACATACGAAAATTAAAAATATTTTTTTCTGTCAAAGTTGACGATGTCACTCGAAAATGATTACTGCAATTCGTTCCTACGATCGATAAGAATCAACGAAAAAATTTCATCAAATGTACAGTGGCGTGCTATGATGGAACGAATATTATACACACGAAAATTAAAAATATTTTTTCTGTCAAAGTTGAAGATGTCACTCGAAAATGATTACTGCAATTCGTTCCTACAATCGATAAGAATCGAAGAAAAAATCTCATCAAATGTACACCCGTCAGTGGCGTGCTATGATGGAACGAATATTACACATACGAAAATTAAAAATATTTTTTTCTGTCAAAGTTGACGATGTCACTCGAAAATGATTACTGCAATTCGTTCCTACGATCGATAAGAATCAACGAAAAAAATTTCATCAAATGTACAGTGGCGTGCTATGATGGAACGAATATTATACACACGAAAATTAAAAATATTTTTTTCTGTCAAAGTTGAAGATGTCACTCGAAAATGATTACTGCAATTCGTTCCTACAATCGATAAGAATCGAAGAAAAAATCTCATCAAATGTACACCCGTCAGTGGCGTGCTATGATGGAACGAATATTACACACACGAAAATTAAAAATATTTTTTTCTGTCAAAGTTAAAGATGTCACTCGAAAATGATTACTGCAATTCGTTCCTACAATCGATAAGAATCGAAGAAGAAAATCTCATCAAATGTACACCCGTCAGTGGCGTGCTATGATGGAAGGAATATTACATTTACGAAAATTAAAAATATTTTTTTCTGTCAAAGTTAAGAATGTCACTCGAAAATGATTATTGCAATTCGTTCCTACGATCGATAAGAATCAACGAAAAAAATTTTATCAAATGTACACCCGTCAGTGGCGTGCTATGATGGAAGGAATATTACATTTACGAAAATTAAAAATATTTTTTTCTGTCAAAGTTGAAGATGTCACTCGAAAATGATTACTGCAATTCGTTCCTACAATCGATAAGAATCGAAGAAAAAAATCTCATCAAATGTACACCCGTCAGTGGCGTGCTATGATGGAACGAATATTACACACACGAAAATTAAAAATATTTTTTTCTGTCAAAGTTAAAGATGTCACTCGAAAATGATTACTGCAATTCGTTTCTCCGCACTAAGGTATTTATTTCATTATAATTAATATACTTTACTGTCTGCGCTGTTAGAAACCTAGGAAAACATTTGATTGAATATGTAAGGAACAGAAGGTTGCAAATTAGGGAATTACAGAAAAACTCAATTTTGTACCATATAATTTATTAACTTCAGTAAAAATAACATGAAAATAATTTCAAGCAATTAAAATTAAACGTATTCGGCTCGATCAATTGAAAGTATAAACACCAAATTGATGATAGAAATTATTATTCAGATTTTTGACCATTTTGTTGTTGAATTGTTTACAAAGATCACATATGGTCTCTAGGATTGTGCAATGTGAATGGAATTTTCGTTTACATTGATTACATGGCATGCAAGTTACGTCAGTTTCACAGGCACAGATCAAGCAAACTTCATGAAGGTTTATTGATGATTTCAAAAGCATTTCCGAAAAGTATTTTCTTTTTTGAGATACATCAAAATCGCCTTCGAGTGTTTTGCATGAGATAAATTCTTTTACGTAATGCAGAATGAAAACTCCACAGTTAAATGTATCTCGTTGCACGATATGAGGTAAAAATCGCTGTTCAAACTCTATTGGGATATAAGTATCATTTATTTGATTATATTTCTGGAGGAAATCCTCAAAAATTTTCAAACAATGAATTGCCCCTTTCGTTGACTTATTGTATAAGGGGTCGATGTACATGAATGTTTTGCGGCTGAAATCAGCAATGGCTACGCACCAATGATTTTCGCGGCTTTTATTTATAGGAATTATCAGAATGGAGTTTGTTGTTATAGTAGGAAGATTGTTATAGAAATCGTTCTCCAATTTGCCGATATTGAAAATTGCGTAAGCCTGATTCGATGTCAAAACAGAATACATCGAATTTATCCCTAACATGCATTTCAAGGTTCGGTCTATAATGACATCGGTTAACAAATTCTTTTTTGCTAATGAATGAAAATCAGCTATTTTCAGTTCCGAATCGAAATTGTCATTATATTTGGCCACTAAATAATTTCCAAAAGATTCACATGGCTCATAATAAAACTCTTTTTTATGAAGACCGTTCGGTAGAATCTCGTTAGAATCTTTCTGCGTCTCTGATTGTGTTGAACTTTGTTCAAAATGCTGTAGAGCTCGTCTCAAGTAAACACCCTCAAAATTCATTGACGTTTGAACTTGCTTCTTGCACCACATTTCTTCGGCTAATTCAATATCACTGCAATCCGGTTCAGCATTCTCAGTCAATTCTTTTGGTCCATTTCTTTTCTGGAATTCCTATTCTTGCAAACTATGTATTTTCTTCTGCCACATCGATTTTTCGGTATATCTAAGATTATTTCCTTGAAAGAGTTATTACTCTCTTTCTGATTCGCCTTATAACCCTACTGCATTTCTGGTGATGCATTCTTACTAAAATGGAATTCTTCACAATAGAGAACCAATTTTCTACATTTGCGTTGCTCAGTCTTTTAAAATCATTGGGATCTAGTAGTAATCCAGACCACATAGGTAGGTAAGGAATATATTTTTTCAAGATCAGGTTTATGAAACCGGGACAAAAGTATTTATTTTCTTCCGATGAATTCAAGGAATCATCATCTTTATTCATATTATATATCGCAACAAATTGTTTATAGAATGGACTCATGCTATATAGGGTTTTTGAATTTTCCTTTTTCTTCGACAGATCTGATAGTTCTTCGTTCATTTCTGGGAATCTGAAATCCTCTTTGAGTGATAAATCACAAATAGATTGAAAAGTTTGCTGAACATATGATGAGAATTTTTTCTTGTCATCAGAATAGTCAAATTAAGTAAACCATGTGCACATCTCATTGAAATTAGAGATATTGAATGGTATAGCTAGTACGCCCTTGAAGAACGGAATGGTGGTTTCTTCAGAAATATTTTCATTCACATCCTTAGCAATCATTTTGTAAAAATGACTGCAGCATATATGAACCATGACTATTTTGGACAAGCAATCTTTGTGATTCATAACGTTTTCAAACACAATTCCAAATAGTGATTTAGAGTCATATGGTTCCAGTTTATCATGACTGCGTTTATAGTTGGAAAGCTAAAGTCGCAGACAACTCTTTGGAAAATGGGCCATCTAATTTTATTTATTTTTAGGTAATGTCTGAATGTGCCTAACCATGAACCGATGGCAACCATATCGTGATCTCTGCTCACAAACTCGAATACAGGACAAATTCTGTTATTGAAATCTGAGTGGACTACTCCTGCATAATAATATACTCTTTCTCGAAATTTTTATAAGAACGAATAATGGATCCTGTTGCGTCCAAATAAATTATTAAATTCGTATGTTGCAATTTTTTATTACGTTCAATTGCTCTTCACTCCAAATGAACACTCGCAATGGATTGCCAATGAATTTAATATACTGTGGATTATCTTTCTGCATGCGGAATAGCTCTTCTATGTCATCCACAGCTCTGTCATGTTCACCCAACTTCTGTGAGCGAATCTTTCTCAATACATCGAGCGATTTTATTTGTTGTAAGTTGCCAGCTTTTAAGAGGACATTTTCGCCAAGGACTCTCTTACTTGAGATGATTTTTTATCTTGTAGAGTTCTGCCTAATAGTTTTCTATCTAAACCTCTAACATCTCTAGTCAACTTCTCAATATGATTGAAGTTTCGTGATGAGCTTTTCACGATTACCTTGTGACTGCTAGATGCGGATACATTAGTCACTTCAAGAATAAAAACTTTACATTTGTGCGCACAATATGCGTAGATTTTTAAACAATCTTTTGTTTTAACATAACGCGATTCTTTGAAATTAACAACGCATACATTGTTGACGCTCTGAATTTTTCTTGCCATTAATGAAGTCCATATGTTCCGGTTCAATTTCTCTCCATTCCAAATGTCCAATAGTTCTGAATGAGACAATACAAAATGGCCTTCCAAAAACTTACATTCCTTGAATTTTGGTCTCACCCAAGAGTTGCTGTTCAAATTTCGTCCCAGGACAGGTAACAACTCTTTCTTTTTCGCAAGTTTGAGAATTCTCCAACGTAAATGTTTCCGGAATAATTTCATTATCTGTGGAAACCCAGTTCAAGAATTGCTTGACAAGCTCAATTTTGGACATTCAGGAGATTCAATGAGACAATCAATAGAATCTGTGTTTTGTGAAAAGAAGGTATTGGATTCAATATTAATGCATTTAGTATCGTGACATTGCGTTCCTTCTTTCAAAAGTATATTCGATAACAATATGATTTTACTGGAACTGCTTTCCATATCTGACGAATTCGGATTTTCCTCAGTCTCAGGATTCTCATTGCTTCTTTCATAGAAAGGACCAACGAATGCTCTCAATTTATATCTATTATTTTTATTATTCTTCATTGCTAATGTTCTACACAATTCAGAAAGGGCAGAAACATTTTCTGATACCGAAATCTTCAACAAATCTTTCATAACCGAGCGATTGCTGTGCAAAATCTGAATTAATGATTTATACTTCCCATTTTCCTGTCTATAACATTGAACAGGCTGGCAAAATTTATCCTGATTTCGTTTTATTGTCATAAAATTTTCAAATCCAAATTTTCATCATATCTGCCGAAAAGGAACAAACTTGCTTCTTTAAGAATATCACTCCGTCGTTTCAGTGACGTCATTGTGACATTTTTATCATATAAAAATTCACCTAGAGCAGTAATGTTAACGCTCGGTGATTTTTTAGGACTACTTGACATTTTGTGAAAAAGTTCAACAAAAGATACTGGGTATTTAAAATATATATCTATAATTCATAAAACCGATAAAAACACAAGGAATTTTAAAATGCAGTTCGAGAAACAATCAGTATTTAAAGCTGAACCAAAATATTGATTTTTAGCTCGAACCTCAACAAGCTTTATCCACCGGTCGAAAACTAAAAAGGGGCTTAATATCTAAATCAAATGAAAAAAACAATTACGAAAAAATATGAACAGAATACTGTTAAGAAAACAAAAAACCAATATTCGAGAAAATATCAAGAAGTTGATTATTAGCTGATGCTCGAATCGGTAGATCAACTACTGAAGAACAAAGAACTAGGCAGAATATCTTAATCTAGTGGAAATAAACATAAAGAACATGAACAAAAGTTAACCAGAATACTGTGAGGAGCACAAAGAATCGATTCGCGAGAAAATATCAAGAAGTTGATTTTTAGCTGATGCTCGCCTTGGTATATCAACTATTGAAAAACAAAGAACGGGGCCGAATATCTTAATCGAGTGGAAATAATCAACGACAACATAAACAAAAGTTAACCAGAATACTGTGAGGAGCACAAAGAATCAATTCTCGAGAAAATATCAAGAAGTTGATTTTTAGCTGATGCTCGCCTTGGTATATCAACTATTGAAAAACAAAGAACGGGGCCGAATATCTTAATCTAGTGGAAATAATCAAAAACAACATGAACAAAAGTTAACCAGAATACTGTGAGGAGCACAAAGAATCAATTCTCGAGAAAATATCAAGAAGTTGATTTTTAGCTGATGCTCGCCTTGGTATATCAACTATTGAAAAACAAAGAACGGGGCCGAATATCTTAATCTAGTGGGAATAATCAAAAAAAACATAAACAAAAGTTAACCAGAATACTGTGAGGAGCACAAAGAATCAATTCTCGAGAAAATATCAAGAAGTTGATTTTTAGCTGATGCTCGACTTGGTATACCAACTATTGAAAAAGACAGAACGGGGCAGAATATCTTAATTTAGTGGAAATAAACGAAAATACCATGAACAAAGTTCAATCAGAATACTGTGAGGAGCACATACAATCGATTCTCGAGAAAATATCAAGAAGTTGATTTTTAGCTGATGCTCGACTTGGTATATCAACTATTGAAAAACAAAGAACGGGGCCGAATATCTTAATCGAGTGGGAATAATCAAAAACAACATAAACAAAAGTTAACCAGAATACTGTGAGGAGCACAAAGAATCAATTCTCGAGAAAATATCAAGAAGTTGATTTTTAGCTGATGCTCGCCTTGGTATATCAACTATTGAAAAACAAAGAACGGGGCCGAATATCTTAATCTAGTGGAAATAATCAAAAACAACATAAACAAAAGTTAACCAGAATACTGTGAGGAGCACAAAGAATCAATTCTCGAGAAAATATCAAGAAGTTGATTTTTAGCTGATGCTCGCCTTGGTATATCAACTATTGAAGAACAAAGAACGGGGCCGAATATCTTAATCTAGTGGGAATAATCAAAAACAACATATACAAAAGTTAACCAGAATACTATGAGGAGCACAAAGAATCAATTCTCGAGAAAATATCAAGAAGTTGATTTTTAGCTGATGCTCGACTTGGTATACCAACTATTGAAAAAGACAGAACGGGGCAGAATATCTTAATTTAGTGGAAATAAACGAAAATACCATGAACAAAGTTCAATCAGAATACTGTGAGGAGCACATACAATCGATTCTCGAGTAAAAACAAAGAGGTTGAATTTTAGCTGATACTCGACTTGGTATACCAACTATTGAAAAAGACAGAACGGGGCAGAATATCTTAATTTAGTGGAAATAAACGAAAATACCATGAACAAAGTTCAATCAGAATACTGTGAGGAGCACATACAATCGATTCTCGAGTAAAAACAAAGAGGTTGAATTTTAGCTGATACTCGACTTAGTATATAAACTATTGAAAAAAAACGGGACAGAATATCTCAATCTAGCAAAACTAAACGGAAATAGCATAAGGAAAATTTAATCCGTATAACATCAAAAAACAATTCCTTTTGCAATATAATTATGTCGGTTTATTAAATATACTCTACTGAATCCAGCACATACACTGAAATAATTTGTGACCCCCGCCTACCCTGGAATAGCCCCCCTCAATTCAAAAATTCGGCGGACACTGAAACTGCGCATTGCTGGCGATTTTCGATGAAAATAGTATCTTTGTATGAGGTCGAATATAATCTATAGGTTGAAATAATTTGTGACCCCCGTAATCCCCCCAAAGCACGACAGAAACAACCCCTAAAGCTGACGATCGCAAAAACTAGATGGAACCGGCCGTTGCTGGATATTTTTCTGCAAAACAGGTCTACCTTAACTTATTCAATAAGCCCATATAATGAAATAATTTGTGACCCCGCGCTTCAATCAGAATTGCCCCCTGTAGAACTAAAGTTTCAAATTCCTTAGCACGAGGACTGTGCGTTGCTGGCGATTTTTATGGAAATGGCATCCTTTCATATCGTTGGATACCATTCATATGTTGAAATAATTTGTGACCCCGCGCTTCAATCAGAATTGCCCCCTATAGAATAAAAAATTCCAAATTCCGTAGCACGAGGAACTGTGCGTTGCTGGCGATTTTGATGGAAATGGCATCCTTTTATATTGTTGAATACCATCCATATGTTGAAATAATTTGTGACCCCCGTTATCCCCCAAAGCACGACAGAAACAACCCCCAAAGCTGACGATCGCAAAACTAGGTATAAACGGCCGTTGCTGGATATTTTATTTGCAAAATGAGTCTACCTTGACTTATTCAATAAGCTTCATTAAATGAAATAATTTGTGACCCCGCGCTTCAATCAGAATTGCCCCCTGTAGAATCAAAGTTTCAAATTCCTTAGCACGAGGAACTGTGCGTTGCTGGCGATTTTTAATGGAAAAGGCATCCTTTTATATCGTTGAATACCATCCATATGTTGAAATGTCAGCTTTGGGGGTTGTTTCTGTCGTGCTTTGGGGGGATAACGGGGTTCACAAATTATTTCAACATATGGATGGTATTCAACAATATAAAAGGATGCCATTTCCATCAAAAATCGCCAGCAAGGCACGGTTCCTCGTGCTACGGAATTTGGAATTTTTTTATTCTACAGGGGGGCAATTCTGATCGAAGCGCGGGGTCACAAATTATTCCATTATATGGGGCTTATTGAAGAAGTTAAGGTAGAACCATTCAGCAGAAAAAATATCTAGCAACGGCCGTTTCCACCTAGTTTTTGCGATCGTCAGCTTTGGGGGTTGTTTCTGTCGTGCTTTGGGGGATAACGGGGTTCACAAATTATTTCAACATATGGATGGTATTCAACGATATAAAAGGAAACCATTTTCATCACAAAATCGCCAGCAACGCACAGTTCCTCGTGCTAAGGAATTTGAAACTTTTTAATTCTACAGGGGCAATTCTGATTGAAGCGCAGGGTCACAAATTATTTCAACATATGTATGGTATTCAACGATATAAAGGATGCCATTTCCATCAAAAATCGCCAGCAACGCACAGTTCCTCGTGCTACGGAATTTGGAATTTTTTATTCTATAGGAGGGCAATTCTGATTGAAGCGCGGGGTCACAAATTATTTCAACATATGGATTATATTCAACGATATTAAAGGATGCCATTTCCATCAAAATCGCCAGCAACGCACAGTTCCACGTGCTAAGGAATTTGAACCTTTTTAATTCTACAGGGGGCAATTTTGATTGAAGCGCGGGGTCACAAATTATTTCAACATATGGATGGTATTAACGATATAAAAGGATGCCATTTCCATCAAAACATCGCCAGCAACGCACAGTTCCTCGTGCTAAGGAATTTGAAACTTTTTAATTATACAGGGGGCAATTCTGATTGAAGCGCGGGGTCACAAATTATTTTAACATATGGATGGTATTCAACGATATAAAAAGGATGCCATTTCCATCAAAAATCGCCAGCAACGCACAGTTCCTCGTGCTAAGGAATTTGAAACTTTTTAATTCTACAGGGGGGCAATTCTGATTGAAGCGCGGGGTCACAAATTATTTCATTATATGGGGCTTATTGAATAAGTTAATGTAGACCTATTTTGCAGAAAAAATATCCAGCAACGGCCGGTTCCATCTAGTTTTTGCGATCGTCAGCTTTAGGGGTTGTTTCTGTCGTGCTTTGGGGGGATTACGGGGGGTCACAAATTATTTCATCCTATAGATTATATTCGACCTTATACAAAGATACTATTTTCATCGAAATATCGCCAGCAATGCGCAGTTTCAGTGTCCGCTGAATTTTTGAATTCGAGGGGGCTATTCCAGGGTAGGCGGGGGTCACAAATTATTTCAACATATGGATGGTATTCAACGATATAAAAGGATGCCATTTCCATTAAAAAATTGCCAGCAACGCACAGTTCCTCGTGCTAAGGAATTTGAAACTTTTTAATTCTACAGGGGGGCAATTCTGATTGAAGAGCGGGGTCACAAATTATTTCATTATATGGGGCTCATTGAATAAGTCAAGGTATACTCATTTTGCAAAAAAAATATCCAGCAACGGCCGTTTCCACCTAGTTTTTGCGATCGTTAGCTTTGGAGGGTTGTTTCTGTCCTGCTTGGGGGGATAACAGGGGGTCACAAATTATTTCAACATATGGATGGTATTCAACAATATAAAAGGATGCCATTTCCATCAAAAAATCGCCAGCAACGCACAGTTCCTCGTGCTACGGAATTTGGAATTTTTTATTCTACAGGGGCAATTCTGATTGAAGCGCGGGGTCACAAATTATTTCAACATATGGATGGTATTCAACGATATAAAAAGGATGCCATTTCCATTAAAAATCGCCAGCAACGCACAGTTCCTCGTGCTAAGGAATTCGAAACTTTTTAATTCTACAGGGGGGCATTTCTGATTGAAGAGCAGGGTCACAAATTATTTCATTATATGGGGCTTATTGAATAAGTTAAGGTTGACCCATTTTGCAGAAAAAATATCCAGCAACGGCCGTTTCCATCTAGTTTTTTGCGATCGTCAGCTTTAGGGGTTGTTTCTGTCGTGCTTTGGGGTGATTACGGGGGTCACAAATTATTTCATCCTAAAGATTATATTCGACCTTATACAAAGATACTATTTTCATCGAAAAATCGCCAGCAATGCGCAGTTTCACTGTCCGCCGAATTTTTGAATTCGAGGGGGCTATGCGGTGGTAAGCGGGGGGTCACAAATTATTTCAGTATATGTGCTGGATTCAGTAGATTATATTCAATAAACCGACATAATTATAATGCAAAATAAATTGTTTTTTGATGTTGGGGTTTCGTGGGGAGTTGTTGGGGGTCTTTTACATGTAGGTGGTACCCCACTAATGAAGTACAAAAATATAATAATTTGCGAAAAAAATCAGGTCATTTCATTCAACCGATTACAAATAACATGCAATCGTAAATATAAATCAGCTTTCGAAATCCGTTGCTGAAAAGCGTTGCTGCAATGACACCCGTATTATAATCTCGCATGGAAAAACCGTAGCTAAGTGCATAAAGGCATTACAGCTTTACATGGACAGACTGATAACCTGGTTCTACAAATGGAGGCTATATCCCAACCCTGAAAAATCTAAATTCATAATCTTTAACCACAAGATAAGACCAAGTTCTCCTCTAGTACAGATAGACAGTAGAAATATGACTCCGTCTCCGTCAATAAAGTACCTTGGTATACAAATCGGCTGTAAACTAAATATGAAGCTTCAATCAAACCTCTCCAAGAAAAAATCACTTGCGAGAGCAAAACATTTCAGATGTCTCACCTACAAGAACGAAGGAATAAGCATTGAAAATGCCACAAAAATATACAAAACAGTTTGCAGACCAATTCTGGAGTACAGGCACACATTATATGCAAATGCCACAAATTCGGTATTAAAAAATCTGGAGGTAGGGGAGAGAACATCTCTGAGAGCAATAACACGAATGAGACACCCTCTCAATAAATTACATAATCCATCCAATGAACTACTCTACAGAAAGACCAAAATACAGGCAATAACAGAAAGACTGAAAATTTTAAATGGCAGATTTTTTAATCGGGTTAAAGAACTGAAGGATATATATGGTATGCTCCACAGAGATACAGCGAGCAACCCACTCAGAAAATTTCCAGACCAAACAATCATGGACAGTCTCACGTCCATGGCTATTTAGATCAATAAAAAATTAACCCATTTTTTTTGCTACATCGATGTATCTAAATGTACAAGGCTGAAGGACTTTGGTCGATGGCCTTTGACTGTGGTCAATAAATGACAGTTATTATTATTATTAGCTTCCATACAATGAAATAAGTTTTGTTCGAAACGATGGCGCACATTTTGCAGCATTTCTGGAGTGATTTGACGACATTCGTTCACTATACGTCTTCTTAAATCTTCTATGGAATCGGGCTGTGTAGAGTAAATTTTACTCTTCAAGTGGCCCCAAAGAAAGAAATCTAGTGGTGACAGATCTGGAGATCTGGCTGGCCATTCAGTAGGACCCCTTCTTCCAATCCACCGATTTGAAAATCTTTGATCCAGATATTCTCGAACTGGTAAGGCGTAGTGTGGAGGAGCTCCATCCTGCTGAAACACAATCTGATCTTCCACATAATTTCCAGCATTGTTTTCAATAATTTCCTTCAAAATTGGATCAATGTGTCATGGTTGTTTTGGAGCTCAAAATATCGATTTTTCACAAAAAAACACTACAAGTGCCATGAAAACACCACTTCATTTTCAAATACTTAGTTATTTATATTATAGTTATATTATTATTATATTATTATATTATTAGTTATATTTCGAGAACTAATGCATAAATTGAAAAAACAATTACTGTGCTGAAAGCAGTATAAAAATACCTTTCAAATGAGGTATCACACACCCCATCTTCCCTATTCAAAATTTGGGGGTGAGGGTTGTAGTAGCAAGGGTTGAAGCGCTATGCGTCCACAACCTGCATCTTAAATTGTCCCCCTCTAAACAGAAATCGACCTGTCAGAGCATTTCTATGGAAAAAATTTATTTCGTCTGTAATCTCGTCTGTTTCATTTTCAAATGGCCACCCTGTATTTTGTATTTCACAATTTTTATGTCTATTTTTAAGCCTTTATTTAACAAATGTTTTCCCTTGGTACATTGTAAACATAGTATAGATTATAATTATAATACAGTGCAAAAAAATATTGCTCATTCTTTATGTTGTAAAAAGCTGTAATAATGAATATATTGCTCACCATAATACTGTTAAAAAAGAAAACAACCAGCTCTTGATTGATTTTAGGAAAAATTTATATAGTGTTGAGAAAGAATCTTTGAAAATAAAAGTAAAAGAGTGTTGTGAAAGATACATGAGGCCAAAAGAGAAAATGTAAATATCATATTATTATGTTGGGAGATTCAAAGAAAGTATCAGAAGAAATTGGTCGTTTTTCTGTAAACGGGACTAAAGAATTAAATAATGGTCAAAAACATATTGAATTCAATGGCACTCACATCAATAAGAACTCAAAATCAAGTATCTAACGCCAGTAACAGAACTAGAAATAATAGAGTAGTCAAAAGGATGAAAAATAAACTTAGTAGTGGGTTTGATGAAATTCCACCATCTTTGCTAAATTTTTGTATTTTTGAAATAATTGAACCAATTGATTTTATTGTGAATAACTCTCTAGAAAATGGTATTTTTTCTGATTTACTGAAAACAGCCATAATTAAACCCAATTAATGAAAAAGTTGATCCTTCATTAGTGGAGAGCTATTTAGTCTCCTATTATCTATCTAGAAAATATTTGAATCAGCAACATCAAATAGGTAAACAGATTTTTTCACTAAAAATAATATATTTGACAATTTCTATCATGGTTTCTTGAAAAACTGATCAGTTCATACTGAAGTTCACGATTTTACTCATGAGATATTGTTAGTTGATGACGAGATATTGTTGATGGAGCTCGTGTTGAATGATTGTTTGGGCTATTACCATCATCTATTGTGGATGTAATGTTTTCCGACGTTTCGATAGACATCTTCTATCTTTATCAAGGAGGAAAAGTAAAAAACCTTTCGAAAAGTATCAATTTTCAAAAAGTCAATATGACAGAAGTCATGAAAGAAAAATGAACAATGTTATATACTCATCTGTGATATGATGATCTTTTTAAGTTGGATCGAACTATCGGCGTCCAAACTTCTGGCAGATCTATAGATGGAGCACTTATGGAATCTGGTGTTATTTTCATAAATGCTGCTTCTTTGATTTTTCTTCTTGCAAGTTTTTCTTCTTTGGATATTATTGATGCTTCATCCCATTTTATACGATGATTCTCATCTACAGCATGTTGGACCAACCTGGATTTGTCGCTGTCTAGTACTCGTAGAAGCTTCTGATATTCTTTTATTCGTACATTCAGAGGGCGTTTAGTTTCTCCGATGTAAGATCTTCCGCACTCGCAAGGTAATTCATATATGCAGTTCTTTGTCCTTTGTGTCACATTATTAGGCTTAACTTTTGTAAGTTTAGCTCTGATAGTGTCTTGAGTTTTGAATGTAGTCGATAAGTTGTATCTATTTCCAATTTTTCTCATTTTCTCCGACAAACCTTTTACATAAGGAATTACGATTTTAATGGTCTCTTTATATCTGTTGGTTCAGGTTGACTTTCTCTTCTTCGTCTAGCTTTTTTTAATATCTTTTTGGGATAGCCATTGCTTCTAAGAGTTTTCAGATGTTATTTATTTCTTCATTTTGGTCTTCTTCAGTGCAACAAATATTTATTGCTCTATCAAATAAATATTTTGCTACTCCCAATTTAGTGTTTAGTTGGTAGTTTGAATCAAAATGTAGATATTGTCCTGTGTTCGTTGGCTTCTTATACACAGTGGTTTTTGGGATTCCATTTTGTTTATGTACGAGTACATCTAAGAATGGAAGTTGTCTGTCTTTCTCGATTTCCATTGTGAATTTAATTGATTCCTCTTGATTGTTTAGATATTGAAGGAATCCATCTATAGTGTCTCTTCCATGTTGCCAAATAATGAAAGTATCATCTACATATCTTTTCCACAGTTTAGGTTTAAGTACATATTTTTCTAATGCCTTCTGTTCGAAAATTTCCATATATAAATCAGCTAAAATTGGTGATAGTGGTGAACCCATGGCCATTCCAAATTCTTGTTGATAAAAGATGTCTTCAAATTGGAAATATATTGTTTCAATACAAATAGAAAGCATTTCCATAATTTCATTCACGCTTAGTGTAGTTCTTTCACTAAGGGTTTGATCTTCTTCAAGCTTTTTCCTAACTATGATAAGTGTTTTATCTGTCAGAATATTAGTGAACAAACTGGTGATGTCGAAGCTGACCATAACGTCTTCTTCCATGATTTCTTGATGTCTCATTATTTCTATGAAGTGTTTCGTGTTTCTTATCATCGATGTTGAATAACTTTTTAATGGTGATATAATTTTTAGCAGAAATTTAGCCAATTGGTGGCATGCTGAATTTCTTGAACTCACAATTGGTCTTAGAGGAATATTTGTTCTGTGTATTTTTGGTAGACCATATAAATGTGGTGGTTTACTGAAGTGAGGTGTAAGTCTTGATCTAACGAATTGATCTGGAAATTCATTTTGATATTTATAAAGGATTTTGTAAATCTTGTTTTCAACTGTGGTGGTAGGGTCCTTTTTAGTCTTTTTGTATTTTCCTGCTTCTAATAATTCATTGATTTTTTTGATTATAAGAGCCAACATCTAGAATTACAATGGCGTTTCCTTTGTCTGCTGGAAGTATCTTTATAGAACTATCCGAGTTAAGATCTTTAATGCCCTCTGTTCAGCTCTATTTTATATTGGGTAGAGGTGTTTTGTTATTCTTGTCTAACAAGGTTCTGATTTTCCATGTGTACTCTTCAGCTTTTTCAGGTTCTCAGAATTTTCTGCTGCCAACATAATTTCCATTTTTGGTATCGTCTTAGGGCTATAGAGAACTTGAGACCCTTGTTGAGGAGATATATATATTGTTAGGTTTCGAAAATATGGAATTTTTAGGGGCATTTGAAATATTGAATCATAGCATTTTATTTGAAAAACTCGAAAGGTACTGTATTAGGGGGTTGGGATTAGACTGGATACAGTTTTTCTTGAAAGTGAGGGCTCGAAGAGTTGTCTTGGGTGAGGGCGAAAGATTTTCGGATCTTGTTGAAATGGATATTGGAATACAACAAGGCAGCCCATTAGGACCACTAATCTTTATAGCTTATGTTAATGATATTGAATCATTGATACCTTTTGAATCACTTGCGAGTTTAGCTGATGACACAAATTTACTATCAGAACTAAGAGTCGTCATGAGCTTTTGAATAAACACAGAAATGAATGATTTAATTATATTGAAAAGCAAGCTCCCAGAATTATGTTGGGTTTGAAGAGGACTGATTTATGTAAGGGTCTTTTCAGAAAACATAACATCTTAAGAATAACAGGCCTCTACATATTTGAAATATTGCTGTTCATCTTCAAGAATAATTTTTTGTTTACTAATTTAACATCAACTCAAAAATAGAAATTTTAATTATATAGTTCCTAAACAGAGTCACCATTTATGAGAAAAGGTTCATATTACTTATCAATTGCAATTTTCAACAAACTGCCTAATGAAATCAAGTTGACAAGAAATTTCAAACTCTACAGGAGGCTGGTGTTCTGCTTATTGCTTCGATTAGAACCATATAAGTTGTCAGATTATTTGGGAGATTTGGCATAGATTGTTGTTGTTTCTTGTGGGTGGATTTTTGTGTTGTCATTGTGGGCACATCATCTAGGATCTTACTGTGTTTGGGGAGTATGGTTATCTTTGGCCGATAATTTGGGCTGCATTGTAATTGATTTTTTCTGCTCACTTTATCATTAATATTTTGTCTGAACGAAGATCATGTTAGAAATGGTTCACAGGATTGAAGGCCCTCCTTTAGTCAATGAATGAATAAATATTAATATTATTGTTATCTTTTAAAACATAAGCACTTGTCTCTTCAACACATAGCCTTTTTGGCCTAGAAACACCCATGTTGTGCAACATATTAGAAAGCAATAATAATAATAATAGTTCTTCAGATCAAATTCATCACAAATTAGTACATGAAAATAAAATGAGATTGTGTCTAAAAGGAAAAAATATGAACTAATATATTAACAGAAAACGTACACGTACAATTCTCCTTTGAGTACCATGAATGGCTAATCCTATTGTTTTCATATTCCGTCCGACTATCGCACACCATTTTACCAAGATGAAATAATAGAATTTTATGTGGTTCATCACCTCCTCGCCATATTTTTTCATGATGTTAGGTTAGCTAAGGTTAGTTTAGTTGTAGAAAAAGCTACTTCAAAAGTAATCTTTTACTATTTGAATAGTCAAAAATGAACTAGTTTCGCAATCGCAAGTAAATTAACTTCATATTTCAAAGACATAAATTCTTTGATATTGTTCAAATACACGAAAAATCTATCGATCCGGTAATGTTGCTGCAAATTCGACGTATAACTCTCAAGGTCGCTTTACTATTGTTCAGGATTATCCTGTAACGTTTTTCAGTCAATATCACAGAAATAATGAGTCCTATTAATACAAACTAATTTGTTTACACCACTTGAAATAATGATTAATTCATACCGAAAACATACTGGCCCACTGATCCCAACAAAACACCTGACCTATTAGACTTCTTCATTACAAATGGGATATCAGGCACATATATGGATGTGACACCGAGCTATGACCTGTCTTCAGACCCCTATAATAGCAACAATAAGCACATACGCAATAAACAGAAAAATCCCACAAAATCTTTGTAACAGCAGAACCAATTGGGACTAGTATCGCAGACTATTCGACAAACAAATAAATCTGTCGATGAGATTGAAAGAACCGAGAGAAGTCTATGAAGCAGTAGAAACTTTTGCTAATATCTTGAAGCAGGCAGCCATTTAAAGTACCCCACCGATTAGGAAAGAAGAAGACAAATCTAGATTTATACCCATAGAGATTAAACAGTTGATAGCCACAAAACGAAAAGCTAAATCCAGATGGCAACTGACACATGCACCTTCTGACAAAACTGACCTGAAAACTACCATAGCAATAGGCTCAAGAGTAAACTTAGAGAACTACAAGACAAATCATTTGAACAATACATAACTGGGTTGAAAAGATCTGATTATTCTATATGGAGGCCTATAAAATCCAAGAGTAAACCGAAAGAACACATCCCACCATCAAAAACCCAGTATTACCCAATGCTGAATGGGCCAGAAGCGAACAGGAAAAGGCAAACTTATTTGCAGAATACCTTGCTGATGTATTCACTCCAAACGATGTAATGGTAGATGACGACATAGAGGCCAGCATTTTAAACACACCACAAGATATACCAAACATAAAATACTCAACACCAAAAGAGATATATGCGGAAATCAAACTGCTGAACACTAAAAAAGCTTCTGGATTTGATGGTATAACTTCAAGAATGGTAAAAGAACTATCCAGAAAAAGAGTAGTCCTCTTAACCAACATATTCAACGCCATACTAAGATTGAAGCACTGGCCCGAAGCACTAAAAACAGCAGAGATCCTCATGATACTAAAACCAGGAAAAAATCCTAACGATACATCATCATACCGCTTCCCATAACCTCCAAAGTGCTTGAAAGACTTATCCTGAAAAGAATCAACACCGACATCCCCAACAACCAATGGATTCCAGATCACCAGTTCGGATTCAGACAAGGACGCTCAACAATCCAGCAAACTCACAGAATCACACAAGCCATCAACCAAGCCTTCGAAGAGAAGAAATACTGTACTTCAGTCTTTCTCGATGTAAGTCAAGCTTTTGACAAAGTTTGGCACGCAGGACTACTATACAAAATAAAAAGTATCCTCCCCCAAAGTACTTCCATCTTCTGAAATCCTATCTGACGAATAGAATGTTTAGAATCAGAGTTGGACAAGAAATCTCTGGAAATTACCCCATCCGTGCTGGAGTTCCTTAAGGTAGCGTCCTGGGCCCTGTACTATACCTATTATACACGTCAGATCTGCCCACATCCACTAAAACTATACTAGGAACATTTGCAGACGATACAACTATTCTGGCCATAGATGAAGATCCATCAATTGCCGCAGACCCCGTCCAGAAGCACCTGGACGAAGTACAACTCTGGATGAACAAATGGAAGATCAAGATGAACGAGACCAAATCCAAGCAAGTAGACTTCACACTAAGGAAAGAACGTTGTCCAGAAATCCGAATTAACAACACAATAATACCCCAAACCACAAGCGCAAAATACCTTGGATTCCACTTGGACTCCAAGCTTACCTGGAGAGAACACATATTAAAAAAAAGGAAGCAGATGGAATTGAAAACCAGAGAACTACTGTGGCTGATAGGTAGAAAGTCTAAATTATCTATGGAAAACAAAATTCTCCTTTACAAGACAATTATCACTCCGATATGGACATATGGTATAGAAATTTGGGGTTGTGCAAGCAAATCTGTTACAAAGATGTCAGTCCAAAATATTGAGGATGATAGCCAGCGCACCATGGTATGTCACCAACCAAACCCTACATGATGATCTCTCAGTCCCATACATTGTGGATGTAATAAAGCGGAGAACCCAACAACACCATACAAAGCTGGAAGGGCATCCAAATGATCTGCTACAGCCGCTGCTAGAGAAGCACGAACCAAGAAGACTACGAAGGCAGTGGCCAGCTGATTTAATATAATATGATTTTTTCTTTTTTACGAGAGCTCCTCAGTGGAGGAAGCCTTCTCAAGCTGTATATGTATAACCCACTCTACTTATAGACAACAAATTGGCCCATAGAATTGTAAATTTCTGATTGCTGATGAATAAAGAGGAAAAAAAAAACACCGAAAATGCATACTCACAACTGCATAACTGCCTGCTTCTCTTTGAACAACTCTGTATCCTTCTAGCCAAACACCTGCTCATATATCCTTACGATTCATTTGGAATTTTGGAAACCCTTCTTCACCTTCGAGTCCTGTTGGTTCTAGAGTGTTCCTTGCGGCCTCTTATATCCTGTGTTTTTATGTGACAATTATGGTCTTCATTACGGCCCGATTGTCATGATGCGGACTACATCATTCATGATTAAATTTATGACAGATCTAATTCTTTGATGGCACACGTGTAGCGAGGGCCGGACTCGGTATCAGTAACAATACTCGATCACGTTAGATTAAGATTTATATGGTTCTATATACCTATATTTTTATGTATTATGTCTCATAATACAAGGTGTGCAGAAAGGGTATCGGGTATTTGTAACTTCAGTAAAACAAAAAATATTTGTGAGCAATAAGAAAGTTTATTGTTTATTATTAACATATAAATTGAAGAATTATTTGAAAAAGATGATGTTACCCATGACGACCGTTGCGTTGCTGGCACTCTTCTAAACAGGAACGAAGATTTGCGATAACACGTTGACACATAGCTATTGATATTGCTGCTATTTCTGACCTGTTATTTGCTTCAACTGGGTTGATTCGTCGGATTATTTTGATAAACCTTACTTTTAAGGTATCCCCATGCAAAATAGTCCAGCGGGCTAAGGTCGGGGCTTCTGGGAGACCAATTGATGTTATCCCTTCGCGAAATCACTTTATTAGGAAATAATAGGTATGGCAAGTGGCCTCTTTTTGCTGGAACCACGTTCTCGTGGTGAAACCTGGAAACCCCTGCAACTCTGGGACCAAAAAATTTCGCAACATATCGCAATAGCAGTCACTATTCTCATTAATTGCTCGGCCTCGTTGATCTTCTTGAAAATAAGGACCAATTATATAGCTGCCCAAACCACGACCTTCACTGACCAGTACCGACAATTGTGCTTATCAACATGAACATTCAGGTGAAAATTTGCTTCGTCACTTTACAGTATGTTGTTAAGGTTGTTAAATCGCTGTAGCATTTCGATAGCAAAATTCAGTCGATTAGCATAGTCCGCATCCTTCAATTCTTTAACCAATTGAATTTTATAGGCTTTTAGATGTAAGTCTTCCTTTAAAATCGAATGTAAAGACGATTTTTGATGCTCAACGCTTGGCTTCGCTTTCGGGTGGATAAAGACCGTTCCGAATATGGCGCGAAAACAAATACCCTATACCCTTTCTGGACACCTTGTATAAGGATTATGAGTACCAGTGTTTGGCAACTGGGGAAACTGTGGGTAAAAAATCCGTATACCAGTTTTTACTGTCATCCTTCAAACGACGTCTGTCAAAATTTCGCAAGGATACATCGAGTGGTTTTGATTGGCCGACATTTCATATTAAAAAATTTTGTGTTATTCTGAAAATAGCTAAAGAACAATATCGTTGGTGATTCGATTCCTGTAGTTGGAACGGAAGACGTGCAAGAAAATCAAAGATCGGTGTTGGTAGCTGTTTACGAGGACGATGACGACCATCAGATATTGGTTCAAAAAATTCACACAGTGTTCGACGAGGACAGCCCAGGACGTCCGAATTAGGCGACCACGGATGATGTGGTCGATAAAATCCATGGTGTCGTGGTGGCCGATTGGAAAAAATGCTGAGATGCTAAATATTCAATTCGAACGCGTGCATAATATTTTACATCAACATTTGGAGATGAAGAAGCTATGGACAAGATGAGTTTCCTGTTTATCTTATAGTGGACCTAAGACGAAATAGCGTTACCCCTACAAAGGACCGTCTGCACCTATTTAAGGCCTATCCAAACACAGTCTGTGGCGATTCGTAACCGTTGATCAAACCTGGATCAGAAACCAGGGAATAGTCGAAGCAGTGGAGTTCTCCAGGTTAACGTGCCCCAAAGAAGTCATGAGAAAATTGTCAGATTGGTGGAATATACACTTTTTAGCATGTAACTAACTTACCCTACTAGTGTTTGGTAGTAAACGTCAAATTGGGTTTGTAAGAGGCGCCTCTTTTTGAATTGAAGTGGTACAGTTTACCTGTTCAAATAAGGCGAAGGCGTTCTGGCCGTTCATGACGCGATAGGCAGTCGGAACAAAATATTTACTAGGGTTGCCTTTTATATTTCGGGATTGGACAACCCTAGTGTTGAATCTGGTAACTGATAGCTCTATCGTAAAACTTGACATTTTTGAGGGTATACATAGTCAGAACGTTTTCACATAGGAGGGCTATTTGTATTTACGGTAACTTAAAAGATTCATCTTGCAAAAAAATGGAATTAAAACGTGAAAATTTTCGTGCGATTATTTTTTTATAACAAATATTCGATTACTCGTAAGATATTCATCGTATCCAAACAAATAATTGTTCATTTATGGAGTCCATTAATATATTGCATATTTTGAAATTTCATCTTCGTAGATACCCACGAGAAGATAAAGGAGATCTTTTTGGGATCTTGTTCTAGTTTATTAAACTACAGGGCCATCGTGCTGTAGGATTTCTATCCTTACACTGTTCGTCCCTGGCGCACACACTTGGACTTTCAGTATGGCTTTGCGTGCGCCATACCATAGACGCTTAGGATTTGTTACTTGTGATAATAATTGAGAACGGAGTCGCCGGAATTCGAACCCGCATCGGTCGAATTTCGGGAATTCAGTCTAACCACTAATATACTGAGACCGATGTTGATACACGCTATGTGGCGACTTATGAAAGATCGCCATATGACTCCCATCAGTGCATCTGGACAAAATGATTGATAGAATTTAATGCAAATATTCGAAAAATTCAAAAAACAAGATACCCAAAAATGCATGTTTGTAATGAAAACTCAGTTTATTTTTAAACTAATAATTGTTTGGTGGTAATAATCCTCGAGATAGACCAAATTCATTGAATAAATTTGATTTATTCATTCACTATTTTGATTTTACAGCCAAGTCTGACCTTGGGATGTGCTTCTCCTGCAATTTCTACGGATGAGGATCTCTCTATTATGTCAAAAAATTTTCAAGTGATATACTCAATACCTCTTCATCGGAATCATTCAGACCGAAAAGTTTGCAATTTGGGAAAAATTCTGATTCTGACACTGCCTCAGAATGTGGTATGATTGATGGGGACTTCAGCCAAAAGGAGACAGTGCTGGATGACAGTTTAGGAGGAATGGGTCCTCTGCAATCTGACGAAGTTTTTACTTCTAATATGGAGATTACTTGTAGTGAAAACAATTCTTCTGAATCGTAAGTGTCCTATTAAGAAATTAACTTTCTTAAATTATAGTCATACAAAATAGCATCTGAAGTATTTGTAGAGGTAATGCAATGAAGTATATACCATAAAATTCAGCTAAAACCAAAGAATTTCTTGAGTGATATCTTGTACATCTAACCTTTATTTCTGGCACCTTGTTTTCGAAGTTGCAGAAACAATAGCACTCAGGAAAATTACCAAAACAAAAGTAGGAGTTTTCCTCAACTCTAATTTTTGTTGTGATAATAATAAAGACATCCACAAAACGCATTATGGAACCCATAAAACCTCTACCTATACGATCCACCCTATCTTTAACCAATCTCCATCAGAATACCCAAACTTTGCAAAAAAATTCTACAGTGACCATACCAAGCAGAGAATCAACCCATTCACAATATACAGAATGCAACCAAAAAGGCTGGATCCAACACATACTCTGAAGGAAAAATTGGCAAACTTACTTTTATAGTCACACCAATTCTATGTATTTGTTATAATCTTTATTATATATTCTATTATGAATGTGAAAAATCAGACGGACAGAAAGACTCTTGTCGTTTTGTTATCCTTTTCAATTACAGTGGACCCGAATACAGATAATCCGGCCCCTGTCTAATCCGGCGCCCCCTGTAATCCGACATGACAGAATTATGGTTGACAATCTTTGCTAATATAGATCACGCAAGTTTGAACAGGTCACAACTCGTACGCGCCACCGCTATTGTGCTCGACGCGTATGCATTGTTTTACTTAGTTTGAATTTGACTACTAGTGATAGCGGTACGGCCTAGCGTACGTTCATTGTTTACTACATATTTATTTATTGTGTATTAGGTATATGTAGTATCTAGTAATGTCATCACAAACCCAGAAGCGAAAGCACAAAACGTTGACAATTAAAGAAAAATGTGATATTTTAGATCGCTTAAATTGCAATGAAACTTTCAGTAGTTTAGCAAGTGAATACGGCGTAGGCCGATCTACAATTTATGACATTAAAAACACCACGAGAAGATTAAGAAGTTCGTGTCAACTACTGACTGCGGGCCAGGCAAGAGACAGACACTCAAAAAGCTGAACATCTAGAAGTGGAAGAAGCTTTGTACATGTGGTTTCTTCAGGAAAGAAACAGGCATGCACCAATTTCAGGACCCATGTTGGCGATGAAAGCTAAGTTTTTTTCATAAGGAAATAACAAACAAAGATGATTTTGTGGCCAGCAAAGGATGGCTAGAACGTTTTAAAATCGTCATGGCATACGTTTGATGACTATTGCAGGAGAGAAACTTTCTAACGATGCCACCTGCAAAGAGCCCTTTAAATTAAGATTTTTGCAAAAGGTGAACGATTTAAATCTTGACCCGTCACAGGTGTATAATGCAGACGAATCAGGGCTTTTTTGGCGTGTGATGCCTAACAAAACTTTCGTTTCTTGTAGCGAAAAAGACGTACCTGGACGAAAAGTGAGTAAAGAGCGTGTAACCATACTACCATGTGCTAATGCTGCAGGTACACACGCGCTTAAGATGGTGGTCATTGGGAAATCTAATAAACCAAGGGCATTCAAAAACATTGATTTACCTGTACACTATTACGGACAAAAAGTGCATGGATGACAAAAGACCTTTTCAAAAAGTGGTTTGATGAATGCTTCGTACCTGAAGTTAGAAAATGGTTAAAAGATCATAATTTTCCTCAAAAAGCGTTGTTGCTTCTTGATAACGCTCCCGGTCATCCGTCTGAAGAAGAACTGACAACTGAGGATAAATGCATCACTGCGATGTTTCTTCCGCCAAATTGCACTGCACTGATTCAACCAATGGACCAGAACATCATTCAGTTTGTTAAGCAAGACTATAAAAACCTACTTTTAGAATTTAATAATGAAAGACTTGGTTTTTGCTCTTAGTCAGTAGTGGAGTGCGTTACCGTCATCAACTATTAAATCGTCTTGGAAAAAGTTATGGCCAGATATAATCACCACTCCTAGCAACGATCCACAAATCAGTGTAACTTCGGAAGTTATAGAACAAGTCTCTACTGAAACACAGATAAGTCCGGAAGATTTGGAAGTCTGGTGCCGTGGAATGGATAAAGAAGAAAATGTTTTTTTTAAATGTCTGACGAAGATATTATAAAAGAGGTTTCTAATAATACAACAAACGATCAGGAAGATAACGACGACGTGATTGCAACTGCTCCACAAGTCACAGATCAAGACGCAGTTAACGCGTTTGAGCTAGGTTTACAATGGGCTGAAGAGAATGGTACATCCTACAACGAACTTTTACTTTTGAGAAGACTGAGGGACAAAGCTCTGATCTCGCGTTATAATAACCTTAAACAAAAAAAAATTGATGAATATTTCAAAGCTTCATAATTTGATATAGTATTCACTACATGATTTTGATTAATAATTCTTGATTATTTTGGTAGATATGTATGTGCATATATGCTTCATTTTATAATAAAACGTAAGCTCTCAATTATTACTCAATTTACTAAATTCGACTTACATAAATTAAGTCTGATTTGTACTTCAAAGTACATACATATGTACATATAAATATATAGACTCTTGTCATTAGATATGTAATTTATCGGATTACAAGGTACTCTTTCGTAAAAAAATCCGGACTATAGGGGTCTTAGGCTGTGCTCTATAACCCGACAAATTCAATAGTCCGACACTGCCCTGCATAATGTTTGCCGGATTACCGGGGTCCACTGTAATTCAGTGCAGCAATAAGTATATTTTAAAACAAGTTGTAGAATTCCCCATTGCTCTTTAATATTTTCTGCTATGACATACCTGAGAACAATAGCAAAGATCAGTATCTCCTGCAATATGCTGATGACACCATTATAATCTCTCATGGAAAAACCGTAGCTAAGTGCATAAAGGCATTACAGCTTAACATGGACAGATTGATAACCTGGTTTTACAAATGGAGGCTACATCCCAACCCTGAAAAATCTAAATTCATAATCTTCAACCACAAGATCAGACCAAGTTCTCCTCTAGTACAGATAGACAGTAGAAATTTAACTCCGTCTCCGTCAATAAAGTACCTTGGCATACAAATCGACTGTAAACTAAATATGAAGCTTCAATCAAACCTCTCCAAGAAAAAAAACAATTGCGAGCGAAACATTTCAAATGTCTCACCTACAAGAACGAAGGATTAAGCATTGAAAATGCGACAAAATTTACAAAACAGTTTGCAGACCAATTCTGAGATGCGGGCACACATTATATGCAAATGCCACAAATTCGGTGTTAAAAAGTCTGGAGGTAGGGAGAGAACATCTCTGAGAACGATAACACGAATGAGACACCCCTCAATAGATTGCACAATCCATCCAATGAACTACTCTACAGAAGGACCAAAATACAGCCAATAATAGAAAGACTGAAAATTTTAAATGGCAGATTTTTCAATCGGGTCAAGGAACTGGAGGATATATATGGCATGTTCCACAGAGATGCAGCGAGCAGCCCACTCAGGAAGTTTCCAGACCAAACAATCATGGACAGTCTCACGTCCATGGCTATGTAGATCAATAAAAAAATTAACCCAATTTAATATATCATAGACTAACCTTTTTTTTTTTTTTTGCTACATCGATGTATCTAAATGTACAAGGCTGAAGGACTTTGGTCGATGGCCTTTGACTGTGGTCAATAAATGACAGTTATTCTTATTAGTTGTAGAATTAGCTCTTATTCCAACATGATATGAAATTGAAATCGAGTGACGAAGGAGCGAGTGTTGGAATTACCTTCTGCAACGAATTTTAGACGATATTTTCTCTATTTCAGTAAGGAGTCCTAAGAAACTGTTTTGAATTCAATGAGAAATTCGTATTGTACATCCCAGTGATTTTTGTATTGAATCTTGGCAGTTGGCGTGACGTACGAAAGTTGACAGATTACTGAATTTGAATCCTACTTTTCGAATTATCATATTATATTGACATTTGACGTGGGTATAAATTTGTTAGAAATGCCAGTGATGACTTCCATAAAGGAAAAATTAAACTAGAAACAATGCTCTAATGAGCTCAGTACAGCACTGTTTTTATTATTGTAATGAACCCCTTACGACACTGAAATAGAGTGAATAAATTTTTCAATGTGCGAAGAGTCAGGCGTCCGAACAGGGTATATGTATGCATATAATGATTTTACATATTTTATCTCTTTGTTTTCTTTTTTTTCAGGAATAGAACTTCTACTTCAAGAATAGATATGGATCTGACAACGCCTAGTGGCGTACTTCAAACCATAACAGGTAGCCTTTTGAATTCCTTTTCTTATCTCACTTCCAAAGGGAAATGCTCGACAGTGGTGAAAACTGTATTAAATGAAAAGGAAAATCATCATGTTTCAACTTCTGGAGATACATTAACCAGAGAGAAGCAGAAAGATATTGATACCGCATCTACCATTAGTAAAAGAAGAATGTGTCACAAGGTTTAACTGATTCACCTTCAGCTTTATTGGACAAAGAAAATTTTAATAACGATGATGATTTTACAGCCTGAAAACTCCCAAATTTAAAGCTTCAAAAAGAATCTTTCAAAACTATGAACTTAATGCAGGATGAAATTGGTGAATATATATTTGATGACATTCTTTGATTTTTTATTTATCAATAATAATTTCAGGGCCATCCAAACAAAATGAATGCAGCACGAAAAACTCTAATGTTAATTGTCCCCAGGAACTGTCTGCAGAAAATACTATGAAATTTACACCTAGTTCCAATTCATCTTTGAGGATGTGTAGAGGTAGTTTGGAAAATTCTGGCAAGCCTAATGTTTCCAGTTCAATTTTACACTCTGAAAATACAAAAAGATTATTCATTCCGATATTCTTACTGAAAATGAGAACAGAAACGTTCATAATGAGAAAGTCATACTGCCTTTGTCTTCAACACCATTTGTTACAGAAAGGAAAAAACGCCGAACAGGAACTCAAATCAAGAATGGGTTGAATGATTCAATTTTTTCAGAATCCCCTTCAAAGGAATACAAGGAGCTCTAAAAATCGGAATTCGATAATAAACAAACGTAAAAATGGAAGCTGTGATGATGATTCCATTTGTGGACTAGAAATAGGAAACAATAATATTTTACAGAAGAGTGTTACTACACCTTTACCCATTACACCAGTTGAGACAGGGGAAATAATAAAATTACAACCAGAAGGAATGTTAAGCATGAGATAATTACTGGCTCCGGGGATTTGAATTCCTCAGACTCTCCTATAAGAAATACAAAGATCATAAAAGAGTGTTCAATATTAAACAAAGAGAAACAGAATTCTGAGAAAGAATTGAGAATATCATATGAAGAAGAAAATGAAACTGAGACAACTTCTAGGAAAAGTGTACTCAGAACTCCTAGACCGGAAAGAAAATATGCTTCTATTACACCGACAAAGTCTGATGTTTTTATTTCTCCTTTTGTTAACACTAGACCTAGACGAAAGTCAGCTGCCAGAGCACTTGAGAAGATGATAGAATATGATAATGAAATCTCTGAGAATACGACTGGTTCATCGAGACAAATTTCTCTAATTAAAAGAGGACAACCTACAAGATCCCCTAAAAAAATTGAAAAAACCAGGTTTAGGTAGGTCAGTTGAGAAGTCCATAATTAAATACTTTCTTTTTGGCAAAGTTGGTTATTTTTTATTCAATATAATTTCCTTCAAGGGTGAAACACTGATTAGGGCGACCCTCCAAATTTTCGATACCATTTTTCGCCCTTTTTCTAGTCTAGACTCTTCTTTTCGAATATCAAATCAGAAATGGTTTCAATTAATTGACTTAGACTTCCTCATGAACAATCCGCGGCCAAATTCTAGTATGTCCGGCTATATGCTCTCCATTTAGATCAGTTTGAGTTGTCATATATTCAGAATAGGTTAATTGTCGGAACATCCTGGCGAAGTTCGTTATTGGGCGAATCTGTTGAATAGTTGTGAGCATCTGAAACATGCTTCCCTGCATATCCATCCTATCAACTTTTAGTTATTTGGCGGAAGCTAATGGAAGATAACGGACTCTCAGGTGAGTCAGAATAATCTTCATTTCTAGGGTCCATCTCTCTTTATATTCAAGTTACAGTGTCACTGTGATATTCGATAGCTTTTTCTCGACTTCATACAGACATTCCTTGAATTTGACAGGATAATCGAAAAAAAACAAAAAGGAAATTCGAAGGTATAAAGTTATATCTAGTTTTCACGCATGTGATTTTAATACTCACTAAATATTGTTTAATCTTATGTAACACAGTATATATATATATATATTCTTTTTGGCTTACAATATTTAGTTAGCAAACAATAAAGCTTATAGATCAGGGGTTAGTGACGGGGTGTCATACAATTCGGCGTATCACATAAAAAGCCTAGGAAAAAACCCCAGTAAAAACCATGGCTGCCCGCCTAAGTGTAAAAGTACAAAAATAAGCCGAAATATATTTTAGGGACTTCTTTCTTCAAGAGTGGTCTTCTATTGATGGAGACAGAGACTTCTTCAAGTTGCTCACATCGAATCTGGAAATAAAAAAAATTTGTTGCCTGTAAAGTCGGTATACGGGCGAAAGTTTTACGTAACAACGCAAGACATGAACCGGTGTGTATGCCTATCTCTCTCACTCTCTCTCTCGCTCTGTCTCTCTCGCTCTTAGGCGGGCTAACTGTGCTCGAGTGGAAGGGACGCGTGCCTTTCACTTTTTATGTCTGTCTCTCTCGCTCTTAGGCGGGCTAACCATGCCCGAGTGGAAGGGACGCGTGCCTCTCACTCGCTCTCATTGTGAACGCATAGCGTGAGCGGAGCGTAACGCAGTTTCTTGAAGTGTCACCCAGCAAACCAATTTATAAGACGTTGTCACGTCAAAATACAAAACCAGAAAAAGAACTGAATAACAAAAATACGTATCCTATTCGTTTGAAATTTATAACCTGTTACTGCAACTCGTTATTGTTAGTTAAGTTCATTTATTTTCTGTTCCAAAATGCTTGTTCGTTTCGTGCGGCCCACGTATGTTCATTTCTTTGTCTATGGACGCGTAACATATGTTGGAGCTATATGACAGTGCGAGACGAAGGAAGTACGAAGTAGTAATTCGAATACACACGTCGACGCTCGTTCGATGCAGTGCAAGACTTTTCTTCGTTTCTTCGCAATTTTTCTCGTTAATTTCTACAAATTAGAACTCTGGTGAAAAAGTGACTGTTCTGGCTCGTGAGTGACACGTTCAGCCGTGCTGTAAAACCAGGTACGCAATCGTCGATACTCCAACATTTCGTATTCAGTCATTTTTTCTCACCGGAATTTCATTATTAATTTCTCTTTTGCTTTCATTTAATTTCAAAAGGCCGTGTCGTGCCATTTTGGTCTTTCGGGCCGGATATTTTCGAACCGCGTTTTCAAAATTATTGCGATCAAGCATTTTGGAATTTTTCATTTCGTTTTTTTCATTTGCATTTATTTCATTCGGTCAATGTTCATCTAACCTCAAAAACTTGACAAGATATCGAACACATTGTGCGCATGTTGGAGAATTTGGCTTTCATTTTCGGAACATAGACAACTCTTCGTTTGTTTTTCTCATCTATGCTCATAACCTTGATTCAAAACATAAACAAAGATTGACATTCTTGTTTTTGTTTATTTACATTTCATTATTTTCATTTGTTTATTTTCAACTCGATTTTCAATTTAATAGATTCAATCTTAATTATTTGCTTTATTAATTAATTTAGTTCTTTTCAATCGGTTAGTCTATTTACTCTTTTTGGAAATTACTCAAAACAAAATTCATATTGTTTTCTGCAGTATACCTTGAATAATAATAATGGCGACAAAATTGAAACAACTCAAAGCTCGTCGTCAAATTGTTATTGATGATCTCGAGGAAATTCTCAATTTAGCACAATTCGCTGTCACTGATGAAAGTCTCCATGTTAGATTCAAATTAAGATGTGAAATACTAGACGATATTCTCGTGGACTTTCAAAATTTACATATGTCTATTGTCTCTATGATAGTATCTTCCGAAGAACCCGAATTGAACACTGAGAAGGTTATTCGAACAGCCTTTATGGATAATTATTACACCATCAGAACAACTTATGTTAATTTATTTCCTGTAGTAAACATTCCAGTAAAAACCAAGACAGTTGCTCTATTAGTTCGCCAAATGTTAAACTTCCAAAGATAGTATTGCCCATTTTCAATGGGAATTATAAAGAGTGGCCTACTTTTTTCGATATGTTCCAAAGTTTGGTACATGAAAATTCTAACTTGAGTCAAATAGAAAAGTTTCAATACCTCCTTAGTTCACTTTCTTCTCATGCTTTAAATTTAGTTAAAGGATTTCCATTGACTGCTGAAAATTATGAAAGCGCTTTTCAGACATTAGCGGAAAGATATCAAAATAAAAGACTTCTCGCTAATACGTGTTGGAAGGAAATCTGTAATGTTCCAAAGCTACAGGGTGATTCAGCTAAAGACCTTAGGCGAATTCTAGAAGTTTTTGCGGAAAACTTATCGGTATTAAGGAATTTAGGTTTACTCGTTGACCAGTGGGACTTTGTTTTATTTCACATTCTCATTCAGAAATTAGATTCAGCAACGATCAAACGTTTTGAATTACAAGAATGTTCAACCGATATTCCGTCGTTTGTCAATTTGCGAAATTTCCTGACAAATCAGTGTATAGCCTTGGAGGCAGTAGCTCTTTCTCTTCCGTCGAAAACTCATTCAGTTTCGAATTCTCAAGTTTTGAAATCTAGTTCGCTCTCAACGAATAAAAGAAATTCGACTCTTCTCGTTCAAACGGAAACTGAATCATTCAAGAAACGTTTAACCTGTAATTATTGCAAGTTAGCTCATAATATTTACAAATGTCCATCATTTTTGGAACAAACTGTTCAAGATCGGTTCAAGATTGTGAAGAACAAAAATTGGTGTATCAATTGCCTCCATTCTGGACATAAGATCAACAATTGTTCTTCAAAGTCAAATTGTCGTGTTTGCCACGGAAGGCATCATACCCTGTTGCACATGCGCAATAATGCGGAGAATGATTCTTCATCAGAGACGTTTCATTTCAATGCTGCAAATTCATCGGATTCAGGCTCAGCTCAGGTTTTAACCAATGTTTCTTCAAATTCTACCGTTCTCTTAGCAACCGCTGAGGTCGAAATTCGTGATGCTTGGGGTAGATATCAGAAGGTCCGAGTTCTGTTAGATGGAGGCTCTCAAATAAATATTATAACTCAATCGTGTGTAAATAGATTAGGCTTGAAAATTTGTGATGCTTCATTTTCGATAAATGGAATTTGTGAAAGCTCATCTTCTGCTAATTGCAGCACTGAATGTACTATTCGTCCATCAGGTCAAATAAATCCATCTTTTACATTCGATGCCGTCGTGATTCCGAAGATTTGTGCGGAAATGCCGAGTTCTTTCGTAAATTATTCGTTTTGGAATTGTGTCCATAACAAAGAAGTTAGCAGATCCGAACTTTTCCATTCCGAAATCAATAGACCTTCTCCTCGGAGCGGATATATTCTCTTTAATAATTCGACCGGGTCGTATCGAGGGTAACGGTTTGGAACCAACAGTACTTGAGACAGTATTTGGTTGGGTTTTCATGGGAAAGATTCAATCACCTAACATATCAGTTAACAATTTTCATTTGTCATTGTCTGAGTCAGGTTTGAACTCCTCGTTGAAAAGATTTTGGGAACTTGAAGAAGTTTCAGAGAATGTAATTGTATCACCAGAAGATCAATTTTGTGAAAACTTATACACTCAGAACTATGCTAGAAATACATCTGGACGGTACACTGTGGCATTACCATTTAAACCTGATCAGTCAACACTTTCTTTCGGTGACACATATTCTCTCGCACTACGTCGTTTTTTATCCCTTGAACGTAAACTTATTAAAAATCAGACTATATACAGGGAATACTCTACTTTCATGCAGGAATATTTAGAAAAGATCATATGTCATTAATTTCTACGAGCTCGGATTATGAAAATACTTTTTATATCCCTCACCATTGTATAATCAAACCAAACAGTCCATCTACAAAGTTGAGGGTTGTTTTCGATGCGTCAGCTCATGTACCTGGTCATTCATCTTTAAATGATGCTCTATTGATAGGTCCTAAATTACAAAAGGATATTATTGCCATTTTGATGAACTTTCGTGTTCATCGGTTCGTTTTCACAGTTGATATCAAACAACTGTATCGTCAAATATTAGTCAAAATTCTCGGTTTGAGGTGGTTTCCTTCGTCGGACGAATTTTCTTATTTTGCGGAAACTACTGTGCAGGTATGTACCAAACGTACCATACTTTCAGAACTTTCTCGAATTTTCGACCCTTTGGGGTTCCTTTCTCCATTTACTTTTCTTGCTAAACATTTGATCCAGCATCTTTGGACATTAGGTTTGCAGTGGGATGATACACTTCCAGACGATGTCAGCCGTCGCTGGAATCAGTGTAAATCCGAATTAACCGAATTGGGTAAATTAAAGATACCTCGGAAACTTGCATCGAAACCATTTTATCGTTGCGAACTTCATGGTTTCGGAGATCGTAGTGAGCGTGGCTACGCAGCCGTGGTATATTTCAAGTTTTTCAATTTTGACGGCTCCATTGACATCTCTTTCGTAAGTGGTAAATCAAAGGTCTCCCCATTGAAGAGAATTTCACTTCCAAGACTGGAATTGTGTGCTTGTCTCTTATTATCAAAACTCATTAATGTGGTTTCCTCTGTTTACCAATCAGCCTTTACAATAGATGACATTTTTGCTTGGTCTGATTCAATGGTAGCTCTAACATGGGTTAAGTCTTCTCCTCATCGATGGAAGACATTTGTAAGCAATCGTACTACTCAAATTCAGGACTTAGTTTCAACAGAAAAATTGGTATCATGTTCAATCGAAAGACAATCCAGCTGATTGTGCTTCACGCGGCTTAACGCCAACCGAACTGTTGAACTGCTCTTTGTGGTGGACAGGCCCTGACTGGCTTCGTTCCAAACATCTCACCTTCGCAAATGATGAAATAGAGAATTCTCTTCATCTTGTACAAACAGAAGAGCGTCACCTCTCTTTGTCAACTTTCATTTCTCTATCGTTTGTTGATGATTTGCTCTCCAGGTATTCCTCTGTCCAAGGTTCAAAGGGTGGTAGCTTACATTTTCAGATTCGTTAACTTCATAAAGAACTCTAAAGCTCCTAGGATATATAGATTTTCCGCAGTTCATCTCAAAGATGCACTTTTCTTCATTATAAAGCAGGTTCAACGGGTTGTGTTCAAGGAACAGATCGATAATCTCATCTCGGGAAATCCCATATCTAAATCACTTCGAAAATTGAATCCATTTGTTGGAGAAGATGGTGTTCTCAGGGTGGGCGGTCGTCTGTCTTTTTCTGATCTGGCTCTTGATCACAAACACCCAGCTTTGCTTCCTTCATCTCATCGTCTTACTGGGCTCCTTATTCAGCATTTCCACAAAATATGTCTGCATCCAGGTGCCCAGACTTTACAGTTCCTTCTGTCTCAACAGGTCATACAGGAGTTTTATACAGTCCACTTAGAGATTGAGTCTGTGCTCAATTCTCGCCCTCTATGTCCGCTTAGTAATGATCCGAATGACATATCTGCACTGACACCAGGGCATTTTCTTACTCTGGCTCCATTAACTGCTATTCCTGAACCAGATTTATCTCACCTATCTATCGGTCGATTATCGCGTTGTCAGCTTTTATTAACTCGTATCCATCAGGATTTTTGGAAAAGATGGAATTTAGAATATCTGAACACACTGCAACAACGAAAAAGGTGGTTCAATAGTGACTCGCCTCCTTATTCAATAGGTGCACTCGTCTTGATAAAAGATGATCAACTCCTCCATTGCGCTGGCGACTTGGACGCATTGAGAAATTGCATCCTGGCGCTGATAAAATAGCTAGAGTAGCTACTGTTCGGACTACTCAAGGTGTACTGCAGAGATCAGTGGTTAAATTATGTCCATTACCTCTTCAATAGTTATGACATATGTTGATGTATATATGTATATATTTTTTTTTCGCTTTATGTTCGATATCTTCTCAGTTTTTATTTGCTTTGTTTCATAAAATATTCTATTTTAGGTGGGCGGTTATGTTACTGCAACTCGTTATTGTTAGTTAAGTTCATTTATTTTCTGTTCCAAAATGCTTGTTCGTTTCGTGCGGCCCACGTATGTTCATTTCTTTCTCTATGGACGCGTAACATATGTTGGAGCTATATGACAGTGCGAGACGAAGGAAGTACGAAGTAGTAATTCGAATAGACACGTCGACGCTCGTTCGATGCAGTGCAAGACTTTTCTTCGTTTCTTCGCAATTTTTCTCGTTAATTTCTACAAATTAGAACTCTGGTGAAAAAGTGACTGTTCTGGCTCGTGAGTGACACGTTCAGCCGTGCTGTAAAACCAGGTAGGCAATCGTCGATACTCCAACATTTCGTATTCAGTCATTTTTTCTCACCGGAATTTCATTATTAATTTCTCTTTTGCTTTCATTTAATTTCAAAAGGCCGTGTCGTGCCATAACCCATTCCAAGAAACAATCTGAAACATAATGAATAGCCCTAAAATCATCTTGAAATTTATATATGGGATAATTATTGATGAGATGTTTCTTCTGCTTCTCCACATTCACAACTTGCGCTAGGAACTGAGTTCCATCTGAATAGCATGCTATTGATACGACCATGAACTGTTCTCAAACCAGTAATTTTTTCAGAAGGATCAGAAACGAGATACTTATTGAACATTTTGTAAGAGTCACTCAGTCTTCCATAATTCTTTATCATTTATGTTCATATTGAAAAACGTATTATACCATAATGGTTTACGCGACTTCAATCTGGGAATTCTATTTTGTGGAATATATGAAATGATTGGGAATAAATTGGGAAAAGAATGATATTTGTTCCAAGAATTCAGAGCTGCAGTCTGTCTGCGAATATGGGGAGGGACAATGTTAGACAAAACTGGTAACCAATGAACCAGTGTAGATCTTATGGTGCCAGTAATTATTCTCATAGATGTATTCAATTGTGCATCGATTTTTTGTGTATGTGCACTATTAAACCAAACAGAGCAACAATACTCTGCAGAAAAGACTAGGGCTAGAGATGCTGTGCAAAGATTGGAAGCATCAGCACCCCAAGATGATCCAGCTAATTTCTGAAGAATATTATTACTAGTTTTCAGTTTTAGGCTCAGATCATCTAAATGAGCCTTGTAATTGAGAGATGAATCTAATTTAACTCCTAAGTATTTTGGATAGAAATTATGTTCGATAGGAGAATCATTGAAAGTTACAGCTAATTTCCTATATTTTTCATGACTATTCAGATGGAAACAAGATACCTCTGTTTTGTTGGGTATTTGGACATAATCGCCACTCAATAAAATAATTCTTTAAAATTTCCAAATCAGATGACAGTACGTTTTCCAGAGTATGGAAATCCGAATCTTAGTAAGCAATAGTCCTCAGCATAAACAAATTTCTGGGATGATGTCGTGGGTAAATCACTTGGATATAAACTGAAAAGTATAGGAGCTAAAACTGATCCTTGAGGAAGACCGTTTTTCAATGTTTTGAAAGTGCTACTCTTATTGTCAATAAAACGAAATCTTCTATGAGATAACATATTTTGTAATAATCGTACCATTTTCCCACACTTCAGATGGGTATAGAATTTGAAAATTAATCCATCTTTCCACACAGTGTTATATGCCGAAGATAAATCAATGAAAGCAGGTCCTGTTTTCAAGTTATCATTGAAGCCTGATTCTATGAAATTTGTAAGGCTGAGAACCTGATCTGGAGAATTTCTATTTTCCTAAACCCTCCTGGAAATTTTGTAGAGCATTTTCTATAGAAGATTCAATTCTAAAAAGAATTAATCTTTCTAATATCTTGAATGGAACACTCAATAAATTGATGGTTCGATAACTACTAGGATCACAAGGATTTTTTCCTCTTTTCAAAATACTTATTACTTTAGCCACACGAAATTCGGAATGAAAGTTTCCTGAATTCAGAATATTGTTATATAAAGACAATAACCAAGACAAGGCCTTTTTCCTAAATGTTTCATGAATTCTGGATAAATTCCGTCAAAACCTGCTGCTTTTCGAGATTTGGTAGATTTGATTGCATCCCTCAATCCATCTTATTGAATGGATGTGACACATGTTCTCAAATAGGAGCTGATCTTCTGAATATGTGTAATTTTTTCATATTCCTCATTTTAGATTGAGATATATTGACTAATTCAGATACATCAACAAGGCGGCGAGCGATTTCACCCGAACAGAGTGCCTATCATTTTGCCCAAATGTCTGTAATTTTGGAATATCAGGCCGAAAATGGTCTCAATCGATTGGGTTCGACTCCTGAAAGCTAGAGTTTTCATATTTTCAGAATAGGTTAATTGTCGAAATATCTCTGTCAAATCCGTCGGATGGTTCAGTAGTTATGAGCATCTGAAATTTTGTTTCCTCAATAACTACTAGAATATCCATCGGATCAACTTGATACTTGAAATATTGTTGAGGAGGCTGCAACAAAACGGCTCGCAAAATTTCGCAGAAATCGTCACGCTAGAAAATTTTTAAAATTCCCAAAAAATTTTGTAATACTCACTATCTCATAAGATATTTTTCGGATTTCAATAAAAATTCGTGAATATATTGAGGTGATCGATATCTTACTTATTCTCAAATTTCATTGTCGTTGCTCTTTTCCATCTAAAGATATGATCATTTTTTCATTTACTCAAGAGAAAAGACATGAAGTCCCGGTGATTTTCTCTGAACGATGGCCATCACGGATCGGTATTCGATTGACAAATGCCGGGCTCATTTAACAGCGTCAGTTGGCGTAATATTAATCAAAATCTTTCATAACAGGAAATCATAGTAATAGAATTCAATATCGGTGGCTGAAATAATATACGTTGTCAAAATTCAGAAAAGCACTGACGTAAGTTTTTAGGGAAGGGAATTATATCTTCGAACAAAGCTTGGGGAAAATTATGGGTAGTTATTTTTAATTTGAGATATAGGTTTGTTCATTCATTAGGCGTTCATATTTGCATCACATTGTCCCATAGTACATGGCTCAGCATATGGGTCCTAGCAGCTGGAGTCGACTGATGTCATCTCATGGCCGCCGTTTTGGTCATATATTATCCCTTCATACGCCCCCGCTTTATGCGGGAGTGCGTAATCCTTAGGGTCATCATTGCCATTTAACCGAAATTACCCGATGTGGGGAGAAGTCTCCCCACACTGAGTTTTTCAGGGCGCCTTGAGCCAGTATCGGCTCAAGATTGAAAGTTTCATAATTGGTTTGGTATATCGCCTATGCTTTTAATTTTGAATTTTGAATCTGATTTGTTTGAATTTAAAGTGAAATGAGATGAAATGATTGGAATTTTGTAGTTGCTTATTGCCCCTGATCTTTGACCGTTTATCTATAGAATTTAGGCCAATTATGTGTTTCTGTCAATCCTGGCCCGGTACTGATCAACCTGATCGCGGTACGCGGGACATTTGTTACTATTGGCCGGATGTCTGAAATCCGGCCATTTTCTAGTTTTGCAATTAATACATTCCGGCATCTCTTGCTTCTTATCGCAGTCCGCATACGAATGTCCTTTGCCAGAGCAATGGGGACATGTGGACTCTTTCTGTTTACATGACTTAGATGAGTGCCCATAGGGCTTGGCACTTATAGCATCTCTTGATGCTATAGTGCTCATGCGCTCGATGGGAGGACATGTTGAAGTATGCCCTCCCTTGTTTTATAATGGGTCGGGCTGGTTGCTGAGGGCAACTAACCACGATTCTGCCCCTATTGGACGAGGTCGGGTATCGGTAGACGACCTTCGTCCGTTTTCGTATGTCTTCCGCGTTTACGTTCTCGGAAAGATTTTCTCTATAAGTAGATCCACGATCTCCTCGTCAGCTGAACCTTTGCTGACGTCGTGGATCATTATTCGCGGCATTAGTTGTTTCGAGTCGAACAATCGATTTTGCTCTTCTCCAAAGCAGCGGTTACAGACTTACGTTTCAGTTCTGAGGAACTGTGATTTGAATTACTCCGGACTTGAGCTTAAAAGATCTCTTAATTTTGCACGCGGCGCGTGCGTCTTATCTAGCTAGGGCAACTGTATCCAGGGAATGTTGTTGCCCTTCCTTTGGCGGCTTTACATAAATCACGAGGCCGGGGCTCCGGACTATGTGCGGTTTCGGTAATGGTTTGGGGATTGCGGCCGCCACAGAAGCATAAGACCTCTGCTTTGGCGCGCTTTCCCCTACGCAACTTTGAGAGTTGAGGAACAGGCTTTTCAGCTGGTCCCTCTCCTCTAAGCGCCCCTCTAATCTGGAGATGGCCACTTGTGAATTGGCTATTCGCCGCTCCATTTCGTGGAACACCTTCATGATTGAGGTGGTCGCTTTCTTCCCGATTTTATTGGTCGGGTCGGACATGAACTCTAGGAGTCCATTTTGAATGTCCGTGAGGACATTCCTGTAAGGTCGCCCTCAACAGAAATTGGTCCCTCCTTTCCTTCCCCGGAAGGGGATGGAGATCCACCTGCTCCTGCCTCGCGGCAACAGGGAAGTCGACAAAGACGCACTCTTCTGACGCCGGTTTCCTTTCAGGGACCTCATCAGAGCTTGCCTCTGCCTTCCTCCCCTGCTGAGCAGGTGGGGTATCTTTGCGGCTCGCCTATTAGGCGATTTTTTCGTCGACGGAGGCTCGTAGGCCCCTCTTTGCGGCGCACCCTGTGGGCGTCTTTGTCGTCGATTTTATTGGCTTGGTTTTGCTAGTCGCTTTAGCACCTGCCTTGACCCTAGCTGCAGTCAAGGAGGCGGTTTTCCCAGTCGCCAGATTTCGACCTGAGGGAGCCTGAGATGCACTCTCCTCCTGCCGGCCCTGCATTTCCGTATGCTGGAGCTTTAATTCTACAATTTTATTTGCCATTAAACCATACTTTGCGGCTAACTTAGCTTTCTCCACTGACAGACGTTTTCCCGTCCATCAGAAGGTACTTAAGCCCCTCCACCACGACAAGGTGTTAGCTCTTGAGGGGATTGTCCCATAGTACAGGAAAAGACTATTGTTCACCTGATCAGAGTGCTTATAGATTTGTTATGGTTTGAATATTTACTCATAAAGTAGCTCAACAAGACCGCCAAAGCAATCTGACCTCACGTCAGTGCTTTCTAAATTCTTAATTATCGCTTTGTTTTCCTACAGCGGCCATTGAACGGCTGATCATGACAGCAGGATGGAAAAATAGATAGTCAAAAACAAAAAGGCTATGGAAATAATCTGGGTAGCAAATATATACCCCTCCATGCATTGAAAAGTTCTCTAATCCATGAATCTCGAATTAAGTTTAATTATCAATTAGAATCATCGACAATTTGAATTTACCGCGGTTTCTCTTGTACCGCTTATGCTTATACCATCTTTATATCAGGAACCGTGAGAACAGTAACGAACATTTCCGAAATTATATGTTCCGACCACACGAACGACAGGTAACTCTTGTTCTGTCCCAAGCGAACGGGTGAGAACAACAGATTACCAAAAATTGCAGTTTCGAACTGCGACGCGAACAAACATAATTTCTATTATGTATGGCGCCAAACTTTTTATTACATTCACTGTATTTTCCCTATGAGTATATGGCCTTTTCTGCAATAAAACCTAAATTTGTAAAACAAAAAGCTCTCCTTGGATTTTTCCTTGATGTTAAATATATTAAGAATAGAACTATACATTTAAATATAGTAAGATCTGCCTTGAGCTTCACATTTCAAATTAAGTATTTTTCTTTATGAAAATAAACCCGTTGTTTCTCCACAGGGATAACACTTGAGGTAGATACTCAATTGACTGAGGAGGGTCCTGATGCCAAAGAATTATCTAAAATAATGGAGGATGATGAAAATTTGAGCCAGGATAATTCTTTGAATGAACCCCTCAAATCAGTAGTGCTTCTTCAAGATGTACAAGTGTCTCCATTACACAATAAACAAACAGAAGCAGTGGACAAACCACCACAGAAAAAATCTATGGTGTCATTAGATTCATCATCAAAGAAAGGTACTGAATTGAGTTCACTTAAACGAAAAAGGATGACTTTGGATCACAAAGTGAAAAAGTTAAGGACTACTAGGAGCAGCACCGTTTTACTTTCATCAAATGCGGAAAATGAGGTTCAACCCTCAAATGAGCGAAAAACAGGAAAGGAATTCTAAACGAAAAACAATGGGAGTATCCTCTAGATCTGTGTCCAAGAAGGATGCAGTCACAAACATCCAGGAAAGAAAAAATTGAAGCAAATGATATAAATGAACTAAAGGGACCAAATCAGGTTTCCAAGAAAAATCTGAATTCAGTATTCAAGATACTAGAATGAGCAAGAGGATAAGAAGAAAACTGTATGACCCTAATTATTGTTATAGTGAGCAACAAATTCAAGAAAAACTAGGTGTTAACGATCAAGAAGAAAGAGAAACAATAAGACAAAAATGTTTTAAGGTGAATGTTGAGTCTGAGAATTGTTCAAACAATGGAAATGTTTTAATGTCACATAAAGCTTTGAACTTTTTGGAAGAGACTCAGACTAACACAAGAACGCTGTTCAAGGAACCTGAAACTATTCTGAATCAGTTAGGAATTGAGAAAGAAGAAAAGAAAGAAGAATCGGTTATGGAAGATAGTGCTGATGAACAAGTAGATTTGGCAGAAGAATTTGTACATAAGAAGAAAGTTAAGAAGTCTCTTGACGACATTCAAAGTAAGTACAATTTTTTCTGGTTGAAGCCTTGATTTTACCTAGTATTGAATGTATATCACTTTGTTCAATTGAGTGTCTAGCTTGAAGAAAGAGGAGACTACTTCATTGACAATTCAAATGATATGACAATATTAGACTAAATCAAAACACAAGCTTAATCGAAAAGTGAGATGATGAAATAACTATTTTATTTCATTACAATAATTTACATTATACTTTAGATGTTCTCAAATTATTGATATATACTGAAAAGAATAAATTATTTTCAAAATTTAAATCCAAACCTAAATACTCTATTAATCAAAGTGATATACATATATTTGTAACTATAAGATATTTTTTGTTCTAGAGAAAAGGAAGTTTATAATTATATATATATTTAATTAACACCAATGGTACCTTTCAGTTCTTGGGTAAAACAACAAAAATAATCAATATTCCATTAAAATAAAAAAAAGTCATATTAATTAATTTTTTCAACTCTTCTCTATTCTATGCCAACGCTCTTGCTTCTGAGATGCTTTTTCCTCTCTAATAATTTCCCTTGAAACCATATTGCATGCTTGCTTCAATAGGTGAAACGACTGGCGTGTTCAATTTTCTCCTGATCTACCGTTATTCTCAAATCTTCATCTTCCTTCCTTCCCACAATTGCCATAGCCTTTGTCTTCTTCTTATTTATTTCCATTCCTAGTTTTCAGTGTCTCATTCCAAACATCCATATTCTTCTGCAGTGCAATCTTTGTTCCTGCTATTATGACCTAGTCATCTGCAAAAGCAAACACTGATATTCCCACCTGTTTCATTTTTCTGTATCCAACATTCAGAGTTCTCATATTTTTTCTTTGTTTACTTAATGATCTCATCTAGATATACAATGACAAGTGCAGATCTCAATACTTGTCCCTGCCTGAGTCCTTTCTTGGCATGGAAATACCTTAACCTCATATAACTGTATTCTACGCTACATATTCAAATTCTTTTTGTATACACTCTCTATGCTTTGCACCAGTTCTGTAATTTCTCTCTTCCTCAGTATCTTCCACATTTTGTCCCTCCTTACTGGGTCAAAAGCCTTCACAGATATCCTCTCCAATATCCCCTCATACACTTTCATAGATGTACTCATTAAATTAAATTTACCTTATTTGACGTTTATTTTACGTTTCAATAATCATTCTCGTGGGCAGGTGAAGACCGTAAGAGCTAACTTGAGACCTGAGCGCCGTTCTTTATTACCTACTGCACTCAGGTTTTAAGTTAATTCTGGCAGGTTATAGTAGATGTCCCACTTAGAATTAATGTTTATTTTTTGCTAATGTAGCTCACAATAATTAATTAATTCAATTTGAAGTTATAATGGTTTTTAAGTAGGTGAAAAAATGGGTCGCTGAAATATAATTTATTCTCAAAGGGGATGGTGGACAATATAAGTTTGGTAACCCCTGCTTTAGTGCAACCCCAGAATTGTATACCGTTCGTCCATATTAGTTTGATGATTGCGAGCAATTTAGTTTGAAGGTTCAATTTGGACTTCCTGCCTATAAGCCAATAGATTTTTCGGAATGTCAGATTTATTTCATTTTTCTTAGCTTGATGTTGTCTTCGTTTGACGCGCTGGTCTAAATGTATGCCGAGATACTTTAATTTGGTGTCGACTGCTGTTTCCTTGTCAAGTATTTTGACTGGAGGACATGTATTTCTTCCTTTAGTAAATGTTACTTGCACTGATTTCGCCTCATTGATGCTGAGTCGATATTTTCGATACCACAGTCCAAGGTCATCCAGGTGTTCTTGTAGTTGTTTGGAAGATACAACTATGGCTATATCGTCCGCAAAAGGTGCTATGGTGAAAGATGTTTGAATAACATTGAAGGAAATGGCTGCCAAGATTCGTGAAAAATTTAAAACATACCAAAAAATTCTCATTTTTAATGTTTGATTACTCTTGAAATATTCGTCTTAGTTTTGCATATATAGAGGTTATTGATATCTTGCATATATGAAATTTCATATGTGTCAAGTAAATATACAAGGAGATAAGCGTTTTTTTTTATGAAGTATATTTATATATATTCTTTTGAACTTTTGGCTGACAATATTCAGTTTTTTTTTTGATGAAGTTACAGAAGTTCATAGAATAAACTTGAGATTGGATATCCTTTCTTCATGAATTTCTACTATTGATAAATGGTGTAAACTGAATTTGAAATATTCGGTTATGATTCACATCCTATGTAATAATATCAGAAGGCGCCATTAGGACAAGTAATTTTGTGGTGGAAAGAAAATTGACGAAAAAATGTAAGTTTGGTTATTGTTCCTGTGAGGTATATATTTGTCGATTCTTTTATATTATCTAAGTCGTTTACTTCTGTTTCGCAATGTTCTATAGTCTGGGAAAGGACTTTATGACTAGCACGCAGAACCTCCTGACCTCACGTCATTGTTTTCTACATTTTTATAATATGCAATCTCTGGGTTTAGGTATTTTGCTGTGGTAGCTTGTGAAATACTGTTTTTATCTAATTTGATGTTCTTCAACCATTCTTTATGCTGTTCTTCCGTCTTCATTTGTTGTCATTATTCTTAGGCCATCAGCAAAATACCCTGTTTTATCATGCACAGTGGTTGGTTGGTCCCAGATATTGAGTAGGTAGAGAAATGGGTCTACCACGCTTCCCTGAAGAACCCATTCAGAAATTGACATCTTTTTGCCAGTAAGCACTTTTCTTTGAAATATCTTTCATACTCAAATCGAAAGTACAAGAAAGCGATGATTCTTCTGAATCGAATCTTCTGAGACCTTTACAAGAGATTAAGGAGGATGAATCATCTCCCATAGATATAGTGGTACATTAAATTTTCTGAGAGCACGATTTTTAGTCGGACAACTTCAAATAAACTAGTATGAGAAATATCCATCCTTTCTTTAGTTTATTTAATTAACATCTGTGACTCCCTAAAGTAGCGCAAAAACTCCTATATCCCCTCTTCGCTTTACTCTACGATGATAAAATCTGAGAATATGTAAGATATCAATAACCTCCATACATGGACAAATTTTTGTTGAAAGCCGAAATTTTATGAGATATCAAGCACCAAAAAATTTTTTTTCTGGATTGTTGAAAAATTTTCTACTTTGTCGATTTCTACGAAATTTTGCAAGCTTATTGCTTTAACCTCATTCAAACATCTTTCAAGTCCCAACTCGAATGGATAATCTAGGAGTTTTGGAGGAAACCAAATTTCAGATTCTGATTTCTTTCGGAAGATAGATAGATATACGACCGGCCGGAAGTACGGACGTAATTGAATTTGACCACGGATTCTTTTCCAGGAATTCGAACCCAATCGATTGAGACCATTATCGACTCGATATTCGAAAATTGCGGACATTTGAGCAGAGCGATAGCACTCTTTTTTCCAAGACAAACTTTATTCAAATATTCATTGACCTAATTGTATTCAAAACAAAAATTTAACATCAACAAAAATCAAACATTAAGGTGTAAAGTGTCCTTAATGGACTGTTGGCAAGTAAAGAATATATTCCAATTTTCAATTTGTTTTTAGCCTCACAGAAGACTCCAAGAACGCAAAAGACTCAGAGAAATTTGCCACAAAAGGCCCTGACTACTGGAAACCGTAAGCGACGCAGTACCATGGATTTCGTCCCAAAAACCTCCAACAAGCCCAAAATGGCAACCACGCTTGATTTTGACAAAAAACCTCCTACAATTGTATGCACCAAACTGCATAAGGCGGATGTTCAAATTTTCAGTAAGATAGTTGCAAAGTTGGGCAAGTTTGAGATTGAAGACAGAAGTTAGTTCGAGGACGACGCATTTGGTTGTTGGAGAAACAAAGAGGACTGTCAATATGCTTAAAGCAATATCTAGGGGCTGCTGGATTTTAAAGCATGAATGGGTAAGTATATTTTAGTAAATATCAATAGTTATCAGGCTCACCATGGTGAATGAAATCAATTAGATGCAATATAAGATTAAATAAATATTGCTTATGAGAATTTTACTGGATTTTCTTGATGAAGAAATGGAATGGCATGAGTTTTGTATGAGAATTGTTCTCTTTGAGATCAATAATCAAATAAAAATAGTATGTTTTATATACTATTGTCATAAATTGATTTTTAAAATTATTTCAATTTTTTAGCCCGATATTTACTCAACTAGGGTTGAAATTTTCAGAGTGGATTAAGGGTAAAGTTTCTGTAGATTTGTTCAATATACATATTTTAACTACAAATTCAGGGTAGTTCAAGTGACTCATACACAGATCTATTTGGATTCTGAAAATTTATTTCATTATATTGTTCATTGTACTCTAGAGCTGAGATATTCTTGAAACCTGGTATTTCCTGTTACGCTTTTGTTAACTTGAACAGTATGCTCTTGAATATGCTCAAATCTTTGTTTTTGTAAATTTTTTGGGATAAAATGAAATGAATGGTATTAGCTGAAATCGATTCTCTATACAGGAGTCCGGGAATAACTATACATTCTCATACCAGAGATAGAGTTGGACTAGCTGATTACTGAATTGACTATAAAAATTAATTTCTGGATTTCCCAAGAAAGCTACAGGGTTATATTCCAGCTTCATGGAAATACTAAAACCATTATAAAATCCAAACTTATTGACGGATATTATTGAAACTTGGGGGTTATTGGCACATGCTAAGGTCGAGTCTAAAAGGTATTTAATTATTCCATTATTCCAGGGCCGGACTGATTAATATTCATTTGAAGTGTTCAGGGTAAAAAAACACTTTGTATTTCAGATTACAAATAATTGATTCGCTTTTTTAGAAAAGAAGTTGAATATGTTCAATTTGTGGTATCGCTCGAAGTTGTCACATCAACAATTATTTTTTTATGAATTTCTTAATTTGGATAAAGTTCGAAAATTTTAATTTAATTTCCTGAACAGGACTTAGTCATTTTGTGGAGGTCGAAGATAAATAATAAACTTTCTTAAAAAGTCACTGAAGGTGAGAAAACTATAATAATTTGTTGATATAGTGGGTGGCCACCCCAGACACGGATCTAATTACGATGGAGTTAATGAAGGTAAATTTCGAAAAAAAAATTTGGTGATGTGTATAATCCTATACACATATGTATAAACATACATAAGCATATTTCAAAATTATTCGTATGTATACTGCAGTATTTGACAAAAAATATATAAGTAGACCAAAGTGACACTTCTTCCAATGTAAAACCTCTAACTGAAATCGAGTAGTATGAGTAGTGATTTTTCAATTTGTTAGTCTATTTCTTTAAAGTTTACTTATTCAATATCAAATATTATGAAGTACTCTGAGAAACAGGAGATATGATTTTCAGTTTGGGAGAATGTTACAATTTATCTTACTATAATAGATTCACAGATTCAACCTCAAAATGCACAGAAATAAAATTTCCTTCAAGATATATATATATATATATAAATGTTCAAGATAATGATCATAAATATGATAATATATACAATATAGGGATATCGATCAGTAATTAACAAGATATATTCACTCTTTATTCATATAAAAGCCTAGCTTTCCAAGAACCTTTTTGCTTCTTCCTCAGGGCAACTGTAAATACAACAAAACACATCAATGACAATAAAACAAAACAGAGAACAACAACTTACTGAATGCGAGATTGATCTCAAGTCAAAGAAATGTACAAAAGTAAAACACAAACATCAAGTAGGTCAACATTAAAAGATTGTCAATTAAGAAACTCATAATCGTAACACGCAATAAACAATGTTAGGTTATTTGTCATTCATCAACTGGACTATCGAAAAATGGTCTGTTGGAAAATTCTAAAGAGATAAGCATATATTTTAGCATATATTTATATTTTAGAATTTTCCAACAGACCATTTTTCGATGGTCCAGTTGATGAAATGACATCTAACCTAACATTGTTTATTGCGTGTTACGATTATGAGTTTCTTAATTGACAATCTTTTAATGTTGACCTACTTGATGTTTGTGTTTTACTTTGTACATTTCTTGACTTGAGATCAATTCTCGCATTCAGTAAGTTGTTGTTCTCTGTTTTGTTTTATTGTTATTGATGTGTTTTGTTGTATTTACAGTTGCCCTGAGGAAGAAGCAAAAAGCTTCAGCTAGCTAGGCTTTATATGAATAAAGAGTGAATATATCTTGTTAATTACTGATCGATATCCCTTATATTGTATATATTATATATATATATATATTTACATCCCGCTATATTTAGGTCCTCATCCTAAAACGCAGACATATATCCTCCACCAGAAAGAAAGCGTATAGGCAGAATATTCTCAAAGTATATTACATAATTTGATGTCCTTAACACGAATCCAACGAAATATCAGTGACTTTTTATTCATTTTCCTTCAGAATTCCTATCCATAGGTCAACCATTCAATCTACAGTATGTAGGTCCACCTCGAGTATACTTCCATTACTACACTGCAAACCGTTGGTCCTCCGGAGGGTAAATATTATCCACCTTACAGTGGTTAGGTCAACCGACATGGTTGCCATCTTTTCAATCATATGATGTTGTGATCACGACAATTTGGCGCGCTATTTTATCGTTATTCTACGTTTCGGCTCTTGATAGTCGCCCTATAAATCATTCAGTTAACTATGGTCAGTGTATGGTGCAGCTCTGAAAGATTCCAAGTAGGAAATTACTTTCAAATGTTGTTAAATGTTTTATGCAGATTTGAGTTATGAAGAAACATCGTGAAATATGGTACCAGGTTACATTTTTGGTTACATTGTTTCTAGTGAAACAGCGAGCTATCGTTTTGTCCAAATGTCTTTAATTTTCGAATATCGAGTTGAAAATATTCTCAATCGATTGGGTTTGACTTCCTTATGAAGAATCCATGATAAAATTTGAGTGTTCCTGGTCCTCCGGCCGGTCGCGTACTTTCTATCTTCCGAACGAAGGGACCTAGAGTTTTTATATTTTCAGAATAGGTTGATTGTCTAAATATCTCGGTTGAGTTCGTTGAAATTTGGTTCATGTAATAATTCCTTGAATATTCCTCTAATCAATTTCAAACTCAAAAAATGTTTACATAACGTTGGCAGAAAGGAGTGTGTTGAGTTTCGAAGGAATCGGCTCGATAGAACATTTTTTGAAAAATCCCAAAATATTTTTCTCTCATACTCGTTACCTCATCAGTTATTAGTCAGAACAGACAATAAAATTTTGGGTTTTATGAACAAAATAGGTACTTAGCATATGTTGAAGTTTCATCATCATAGCGTTCAATTTCCAGAAGATATAAGAGATTTTCTAAAAATGATGTTACAGATTATATTTCTCCATGGATTCACACCACTGTGATCATCTATAAGTATCTGTGATGGTAGTATTAATTTTAAGCTAAGTTTTTATAATGAGTGAAGTTATTAATTGTCCACTGAGAATTTAAATTTCTACTTTGCCAGAGCAAGGGGTAAATATCTGAACTCAAGCCCCCTGCTACCGAAATACTAACTTCACTTTCAAGTGGTGCACATTTATCCAAAAACGAGGCTCTGCCGTGAACAAACCCAAGAGCTCATGAAGGAGTATAAGTAATAAGACTTCAGGCTACCCAAGGCCTGACAAGAGGCTCATCGTCGCAGACCTTCTGTGCCATGGATAAACCAAATGTCACGCCTGTAGCCAATGCTGCGGGAAGGGCGTGCTTCTTTTTCAGCTATATCAATCAGGCGTGAAAACCCTTCAGCACTAATTTCGAATGTTCAGAATGTGGCAAAGCTCTTTTCAGTCATCGTAGGACCCATCACAGGTGATTATGAACGTTTCGTTAAAACCATGTACCCAACAGCTACAGTGAAGTGTCTTTTCCACCAAAATTTACCTTGATGAGAGTTATACAGAAAGCAATATCTAAGAGGAACCGTAGAATGGAGGAAGAGAGCTGATAGGCAGATTTGGAAGGCGAGAGTGCTACGCCGCAGGAAGATGCAAGATGTTTGGCAGCAAATAAAGAAGAGTTGAAAAATATTTCCAGTTACAAATAATAATAGATTATTGGTTATTTATTGAATGAAAAATTCAGTTCGAGAGTGAGGTTGAACCGGAAGAGTGGGAAAATATTAAAATTCGATAGAAATGACGTACTGTCAAAAACAATCTACTTCAATAAACTGTTTCAACTGATATTTTTCACCTCTATTTCAATATGAAAAGCGCCAACATATTGTCACTCTGATCCCCATCCCAATATCTAAATCACTGATAAATCACTGGAACTTGAATTGATTGAAAATTGTTGACACTTGAAGCCAATAGCTCTCGTCCAAAAGGCAATCAGAAATCACATGAACCAAGACAAATTTTTCAACTTCGAATATCATTTGAATGCCACATGCACTGACGTGGAGTCCCACTCGTTCATTAGATGATCAGCATACTATTGAATTGGGAGTTGTGAACTCTTTTTGAAGTGAAAACTTCTTTAGGCACGTTTATGTTTATAAATGATTTGCCGGATTATGTTCTTGCTCATTTGATCATACTTTTCGCGGATGATTCATCATTTTTTAGTAACTGCGTTGAGCTTTGGGAGCTTGAGGACCTTGGAAAAATGACGATATAGTGGACTGTATTATTTTAAAAAGGCCTGCGCTGGTTTACTTGCAAGTACACATAAAAACACTAGATAAATATATTTTTAAACGTTATATATTTACATACCACATAACCCCAGTTAGGTTATGTTGCTTCAACAGCTGACGACGAAAAGAATTAATAATGGTTAGTTTCTGGGACGTCACAAAATTCAACCATAGAAGGTTAATTTAGAACACAGACAACAAAAAGCTCATCCCAAATTATACATAAATACACAAGTCATCATATTAACATTACAAAATCTCATAATAAGGAAAAAAGGAGCACAAAAATACAAAACAAATAACACAAATAATTATAGATAAGATAGATAGAGAACTGACGCTGACGCCATCTATTGGTGTTTCTCTCAACTATGAGATTTAAAGTTAACTGCAATTTCTCCATACCGCCCGACTTGACAGGCTACAGGGCTTCAACAGGATAAAAGTAATTTGAAATTGCGTTATAAAGTAATTAAACTTAAACTAAAATAATTATATAAACAAACATTGGATAAACAGTCAACATTTTACCATATTGGGTAATGGGCACAGTTTTACCACTGGGCGTTTGAAAACACCTTTTACAGTTTTAACACTCACTACACGAGTAACACCATCACTACCAGGATGAAGTTCAACAATTCTTCCAAGATCCCACTTTGCTGGAGGACAGTTGTCGTTTCTTATGATAACCATCGTTCCCACAACAACTGGACTGGAACCAGTAGTCCACTTTTTTCTCTGTTGGAGGAATTGAGATAGTCCCGCGACCAACGTTTCCAGAAACATTGATGAAGCTGCTGGAGCAACTGGAACCTGGAGAGTCGATTCAGTTGAACGGATGTGACGTCTGGATCTGGTACACTTCGATACAGCCGGCCAATGAGGAAATGAGCAGGGGTTAAGGGTGTTAAATCATTGGGATCGGAAGAGAGGGGATACAAAGGTCGGGAGTTTAAGACAGATTCTATTTGCGTCAACACAGTGCTAAATTCTTCAAAGGTTAAAATAGTTTCTCCAATTACTTTGTACAAATGAGTCTTAAAGGACTTTACATTAGCTTCCCAAATACCTCCAAAATGAGGTGAGCTAGGAGGAATAAATGCCACTTTAGATTATTTTCATCAGCGAAATTCAAAATGGAAGATTCATCCTGTTTGAGGAATTGATATAATTCTTGCAGAGTGTTATTTGCACTGACAAAATTAGTTCCATTATCTGAAAACATATCAGATGGAACACCTCTTCGTGAAACAAATCTTCGTAAACAAGCAATGAAAGCGTCTGATGTCAAATCTGAAACCAACTCAAGATGCACTGCCTTAACACCTAAACATATGAACAAGCAAACATAAGCCTTTGATATTTTGCATCCTCTTGTTTTCTGTCTTTTATTAAAAACGGACCCGCGTAATCTACACCAGTCGTTTGAAATGGGAAGGAGCGTGTTACTCTGCAATCAGGCAAATCACCCATGATGACTGATTGAGACTTCAGGAAAATTTAAAACATTTAATACAATTTCGGACTGTCTTTTTGGCCAGATCTTGTTGAAAGGCTAACCACCTTTCTCTCAATTCATCAGGAATCTCTTCATCCCAATCCAATCAAGAGTCCACAACTTCTGAATTAACCTCTTCACAACAATAACAGTAGGTGACAATAAACCTAAAGGGTCAAAACTTTTGATATCTCCGACAAGACTTGACGCTTAGTGCATTGAGTCGAGAAAATGGGTTCAGGAAATTGAAATGAGAGTTCATCACTCTCAGAGAACCATTGGATACCTAAGCATTTTGTGTCTTTATTACAGATGGTTAAAACATCTGACGATTGCAAATCTGGTCTAAAATCATTCAAGCAGTTTCGGTTATTAGATCTCCATTTTCGCAACTCAAGCACCCAGAATTTAAAATCTTTGAAATGTCGCCACAAACCTGAATAGCTTGGGATTCACTATTGAATCCGGCAATCAAATCATCCACATAAAAATCCTCCTGAATAACTTTAGAAGCAGCTGGATACTGATCTTGCGAATCGATTGCAAGCTGTTGAATGCACCTCATAGCTAAGTAAGGTGCACTTGTTAGACTAAAATGCGTAACAGTGTTAAGATTATACACCTGAATATCATCCTGTTTGTCAAATCTCAAACTATTCTTTGCAAAGGTCTATCATCTGGATGAACAAGTATTTGCCGATACATTTTGGCTATATCTGCAGAGACAACAATAGGAAATTTACGGAATTTAACTAACATTTTGAAAAGATTGCCAAGAATCGGAGGCCCAACATGTTGAAGATCATTCAATGAATAACCTGATGTAGTGGAAGATGACCCATTAAATACAACTCTGATTTTTGTTGTGAGACTATCCTCACGAAGAACAGGATGATGGGGTAGAAAGAATGATACCTTATCATGCGTTATGTCGCTCACTAAACTCATGTGTCCTAACTCTAAGTATTCTCTCATGAAATCATGGTACTGCTCCTTTAGGAGAGGAGTTTTCTCTAACCTCCTCTCTTGAGACAACAACCTTTTAATTGCGATTGCCTTTGAATCACCCAACTTACTAATGTCATCTCGAAAGGAATCTTCACCACAAATCTACCGTGTTCATTACGAGAGAAAGTTGATTTAAAACTTTCTTCACACGCAATATCTTCCTTAGAAGAAAATACCTCATTTTATTATACAATTCTTCAACCACCCAAAACCGTTGCAATAATGAATTAATGTCATCATTCTCAGAAGTTGCAAATAAATTCAGGGTTTTAATGTTCGAACATTGTTATTACTTAAACAACCGGAAACTGTGAAGCCAAAGACAGTATTTTGTAAAACCGGATATCCTTTTTCAATTTGATCTGCTGCGGTTCTAAGCAATCCCAAAAGTTGGACGATCCAATGATCATATCGATCTTTTTTGGTTGATAGAATTCCGGATCTGCTAACTGTACATTGTGGGGAATATCTAAATTTGAAATGTTTAACGGTTCATTTGGAAGTCGGTCTGCTATTTTAGGTAAGACAAAACAATTCAAATTCATCGCGTAATTCCTAGTCAATGATTCCACCAAAACATTACATTGTCTATTCAAATGTGACACTGAATTTATTCCCGTTACACTTATATGTGCATCGGACAAAGGTAATTTCAATTTTGAAACTAAATCTTTAGTAACGAAGTTTGATTGGGATCCCGAATCCAAGAGAGCATGGCAGATATGTTTATTTCCATACTTGTCTGTGACATGAATTTTCACAGTTGACAATAAAACATACGAGTTTGTCAAACTTGTAAGGGCAACTCTTTCATTTTCTAAGTGCAATAATCTATTATGCTTTTCCTTGCAACTTGGACAAGCATTATGTCGACACTCGTTAGGTCTGTGTCCTCTACAAAGACAATTCTGACACAGACCTAATTCATTGACTTTCTCGACTCTCTCAGTGATACTAAATTTTAGAAAATTTGAGCAATTATAAATGGTGTGATTCCCATCACAGAAGAAACACTTAACTGACTTTGGTTTTAATTTATCAGTCTTACCCAAATAGCTTCTGACTTGCTTTCCCTTAAATTGTTTTTTAACTTTATCTTGGTCGACTTCATAACTTTGTTCTAATGATTCCAGCAAATCAGCTCTATTCTTCAAAAAGGTTGTGAATTCCTTAAGGGTGGGCAGGTCTAAATTGGCTTTCACCTTTTCCCATTCACATGCTGAAACTTTATCGAGTTTAGTAGTAATCAAATAAATTAATAAGGGATCCCAAGAATCCACATTCAAACCAAGATTGCTTAATGTTCTCAAATGTTTGAAGAGAGAATCTATGAGACTGCGTAGTGTCTTCGAACATTCTCTTTTCAAGGGACTCAAATTAAATAAGCATTTAATATGGTTATTGATCAATAACTTTTTATTGTCGAACCGATTACACAGTAAGTCCCACGCAATAGTATAATTTTCTGATGAAAATTCAAGGGACTCTATCATTTTTGAAGTGGCATTATTCAAACTGGCCCAAGAAATAATGATACTTTTGTATCTCACTAATAGATTTATTTGAATGAACGAGAGAATGGAAAATATCTTTAAAACTCAACCATCCTTCATATGTTCCATTGAACTTAGGTAAGTCTATGACTGGTAATTGCACCCTTGACTCTACCTCAGACTTGACATCATTATTCAAACATTTCTCTTATTTAAGATTAACATGATTTTGCTCTGACACCTATTCATATGGTCAAAAAACTCTTCCCTCTCATTCATTTGTGTCTCAAATTGACAGTCCTCACAGGATTCTTCAATCTGTGATTGAACTTCATTAAAACTATCATCAATTAATGACAACTTTTCTTTGAAACCTCTAACAACAATTAAATCTTCTTCGCTCAAAGAAGATGAATCCATCCCTAATTTCCCAATGAAGGGTTCTAATTTTTTCAAATGATTGTGAATCTACCTCTTAAACTGGCACGTTTTCTCATGAGTGTTCTATCCATAATTAACAAAATATGCTAAGTACTTACTTAATAATAATTAAATTTGTTGACTCAAATAGAATTGGCAGGTATAAAAGGATACTTTACAAATGGATTCCTGTGGCTCTTTCTTGATTTTCAACAAATGGCTTGTTCTCACACACGAGGACAGGTAACAGGAATTCTTCTGGAGACTTCAAACGTGATTTTTCTAGCACTTTCTTGGTTTCCAACACTCGGAGACAGAAAGGTCACTAGTTTTCTTTAACTTGAAAGGTGTACTTGCTTCCTCTGGCACTTTCTTGGTTTCCTATGATGTCTTCTTTAAAACAGGAACAGAAAAGGTCACCAGTTTTTCTAGCACTTTCTTGGTTTCCAATACTCAAGAACAGAAAGGTCACTAGATTTCTTTAACTTGAAAGGTGTACTTGCTTCCTCTGGCACTTTCTTGGTTTCCTATGATGTCTTCTTTAAAACAGGAACAGAAAAGGTCACCAGTTTTTCTAGCACTTTCTTGGTTTCAATACTCAAGAACAGAAAGGTCACTAGATTTCTAGCACTTTCTTGGTTTCCAATACTCAAAAACAGAAAGGTCACTAGATTTTACTTAAACCAGAATACGCCGAATGCGGCACGTGGGACCATGGAAAAAATGACGATATAGTGGACTGTATTATTTTAAAGGCCTGCGCTGGTTTACTTGCAAGTACACATAAAAACACTAGATAAATATATTTTAAACGTTATATATTTACATACCACATAACCCCAGTTAGGTTATGTTGCTTCAACAGCTGACGACGAAAAAGAATTAATAATGGTTAGTTTCTGGGACGTCACAAAATTCAACCATAGAAGGTTAATTTAGAACACAGACAACAAAAAGCTCATCCCAAATTATACATAAATACACAAGTCATCATATTAACATTACAAAATCTCATAATAAGGAAAAAAGGAGCACAAAAATACAAAACAAATAACACAAATAATTATAGATAAGAGATAGAGAACTGACGCTGACGCCATCTATTGGTGTTTCTCTCAACTATGAGATTTAAAGTTAACTGCAATTTCTCAGACCTGATAGCCTACTACTTCAAACGTTTACCACTTGGTGGCGTAGGAATAATTTGATTGTTAACACAGAAAAAATAGTATGCATTCACTTCAAACTGACAAATTTCGGTGGAAAACGATCTGTCTTCACTTCAGAAAACTCGTCAGTAACTACAAGTGGCTCTCCTAGATTTCTTGGAGTACAAATTGACGAATACTTACGATGGAACCACCATATTGATTCGGTTTGTAAATAACTGAACAACTCATATTTTGCCATAAATAAGATCAAAAATTTGTTTTCCTGCATTCACTCTTGAATGTGTATTATTGTATAGCTTATCCACACATGGCATATAATGTTCTTATCTGGGGAGGATCTACCGAACTGGAAAGGGTGTTGATTTGTCAAAAGAGGATAATCCCAGTAATTTTCAATTTGTCACATTTACCTTCTTGTCGACCATATTATATAGCAAATAATATTCTGACATGTCATGTATTTATACAGGGCGTTCCTAAATTGAACGTACAAACGAAAAGGAAAGATTCCTTAAGTGAGTTTGAGAAAAAAAGTCCCATAAACATGGGGTCGCAAACGTTTCGTTTTCGAGATACAGAGTGTTGAAGTTTGAATTTTATTCAATTTTTTCTCATAGTATTTACACTTCACGAGATATTCAATTGAAATTTGGCATACATATTACATTTGAGAGTTCTCACTACGTGACATGGCAATTTCTGATAGAAGATCTACAGGGTGAAATCTTTTCTGGAACACTGCCACCTGTTCTTCTGCAGAACTTTTTTTGTGAAAAACTGTTAACTTTAAAAGATGTGAATAGAAGCTTTGTTCTTATACTAAACTTTTCGGTTTCATTTAGTTTTGTCGTATCTACCAACGACTTTGAGAAAAAAATGTTGAACGATTCCATCGAAATTCTCGTAACTATGATTGGTAGGCCAGTTTGTGGTCTGTGGTGAATGAATTCAGTGCCAGTTTTGACACATCAAATTATTGAGCGTTTGTTTTTTTAAAGTGAAGGTGGTTGCATTTGTAGCTATTTATTTTTTTTTTGAATGTAGTTAGACTACTATTTTCATTACGATTTTCATGACTGTTACAACAATAATTTGATCAGAAATTAGAACCTTTACACATTTCAATACCAAAACATGCCGAATTTTACGAATTCCGAAATGACTGATATGCATTTCATGTATGGTTTTGCAAATGGAAATGCAAGAGAAGCTAGGCGTCTTTACATGGAACGCTATCCCAATAGAGTGATACCAAATCATCGAATGTTCTCTGATATTCATAGGCGTCTTTCAGAAGCTGGATCTTTTTCCACGGAAAGAATTAATGCTGGGAGACCACGCAGTGTGAGAACACCACAACTCGAGGCAGTTATGAACGAAATAGAACAACATCCAAGAACTAGTACAAGAAAAATTGGTGCACTTTTGAATGCACGTCATCAAGTTGTTTGGCGGATCTTGCTGGATTCTCTGCTATATCCTTATCACATTCAGAGGGTGCAAGCTCTTCTGCCTCGAGATTTTCATCCGAGGGTTAGTTTTTGTCAGTGGTACGTCAGTAGACTATTCATAAATCCTTATTTTGATTGCCAAATTCTTTTCACTGATGAAGCCTGTTTCTCAAGGACTTCAATTATCAATTTTCATAATGAATACGTATGAGCTGAGGAGAATCCGCATGGATAAGTAGAAACCCTTTTTCAAGAGCAATTTTCACAAAATGTGTGGGGTGGTAATATTGGTGATGATTTGATTGGTCCTTTCTTCTTGCCAGGTCGACTATCAGGTCAATCAAAAAGACATTTTTTAGAAAACGATTTGGCCTTGTTATTGAAAGATACCTCTTATGCTACGACGAGAAATGTGGTTCATGCATGACGGTGCTCCTGCTCATTTTTCAGTTTTGGCAAGAAAGTATTTGGACGAAAATTATGAAAACAGGTGGATTGGACGGGGTAGTCCTCAGTCATGGCCCGCCAGATCCCCAGACTTAAATGTTTAGATTACTTTTTATGGGGCCACCTGAAATCTCTACTATACTCGACACCCGTGAACACCGTAGAAGAACTGAGAAAATAGGCGCATTTGATACAGTTAGGAATATTCCGGGAGTGTTTGAAAGAGTTCGGTCGTCTATGAGACGAAGATCAGAAACTTGTATAACAGTTGGGAGAGGACATTTTCAACAATTGCTGTAGTTCAGTCTTTGCGGTTACTTGATGAGGTGTCTTGTTATGATTTTTTTAGTTTTACGTTTCCTGTTGTAATACATTTCTTGTGTTGATTATACGAGTTTATCGAATCTTTATGAATCATCGATACAGATCAGGAAAATTTCCATAAAAACTGACACTGAATTCATTGACCACAGCTTACAAACTGACCTTTCGATCATAATTTGGATTTTCACGAGGATTTCGAGAGAATCGATCAAAAATTTTTTCTCGAAATCGTTGGTAGATACGACAAAACTACTTGAGACCGAAAAGTTTAGTATAAGAACAAAGCTTCTTTTAACATTTTTTCAAATTAACAGTTGCTCACCAAAAAAAAGTTCTGCAGAAGAACAGGTGGCAGTGTTCCAGAATAAATATCACCCTGTAGATTATCTATCGAAATTGCAATCTCACGTGGTGAGAACTCTCAAATGTAATATCTATGCCAAATTTCAGTTGAATATCTCGTGAAGTGTACATACTATGAGAAAAAACTTGAAAAAATTCAAACTTCAACACTCTGTATCTCGAAAACGAAACGTTTGCGACCCCATGTTTATGGGACTCTTTTTTTTCTTAAAATCACTTAAGGAATCTCCTTTTCGTTTGTACGTTCAATTTATGAACACCCTGTATATATAAGTATCTCCTTTATGTTAAGAATAATGAAAGCTTTATGCACAAATTATCGAGTCGTCATCATTATTCTACAAGACATAACAGTGTTTCGGAAGTGCCAGTTCATGCAAAATCTAAATAAGAGCGCTCTCCTTTATATCAGAGCATACGTCTTTTTCAATCATCTTCCAACAAAATTAAGATATTGGGTGAACTTCATTTCAAGAAGGCAATAAAGCACCTATTGTATGATGGATGTTAAAATTCGGTGGCGGAATTCACTAATGACGCCATGTTGGATTTGTGATATGAGATTATTTTATCTGTATCTCTTTATACCTTGGTTTGCCGATCTGTCCTATACTTTTGTAGTCTTAATGGATCAATAAAGATAAATATTATTATTATTATTTAGCAAATATTTATGTGGGTACTGAACTGAACTCAGAGCAAAATTACTCTCGTTTAATCGGTAGTCCTGACCTCAAGTCAGTGCTTTTCTAATTTTTTTCAATAATTAATCCAGGAAATTATCGCGATCTGAATTATCCGAGAAAAAGACCTTTGGGAAAAAACCGTAACTTTCGAACGGTAGGTACCGACCAGAGGTGTCGTTTTCAGAATTATTTGATAGATGAAGAAACGATGTGAATCCAAAAATCAGCATCTTTCTACTTAGCTTCATCTGAGCTGTGTGTTTGATCAAATTTGACCAATTTTTGACAAATTTTTCACTAAAAGTGGATTATTTCCCAAATTGCTGAAAACACGAAAAACTATATTCGAAATCTACGCCCTCGATTTAGTAAATGACGAGACCTGCATCGATATAAAGTGAAAAATTTTTTCGACTCGACACTTCGACCCGAAAATTAGCGAAAAACTCCTAGACGGAAATCTACAATTTATATTTCTCGATTAACGATTTTTCCTTGATTACTAGTCAGAGCCCGTTGTTGATTTTTATGTGTTTAGGTTTTCTGCATCCCTATCTTTTGAGAGATATGGGGAAATTAGATAATTTGTCAATTGACAAAAACGTTTCTCGAGTTTCACTACCAATTGAAAACTACAATGTTTTGTTCAAGAAAACGTGGATCTCGTTATTTACCAGATCGAGGGCGTGGATTCCTAATCTGTTATTAGTTTTTATGTATCATCAGTAGATTAGGAATTATGACGAAATGAATCATTCTTATAACCCCTTGCGACCTAACAAAAAACACATGCGACCAACATAACCCTATACAACTATACATTTATTCAATTATTTATTATTTATTCAATAGAGTAAAGTATCTTTACGCTTATGAAGAAGAGAGTCGGACAAATATCGTGAACGCACTTCTTTCTACTCGGCGATCTCTCCAAGCTCACGCCAAACTTGCAGAATAGGCGATATTCTCATTTAATTTGGATTCATTCTTGGTGAATGCAACGTTGTCAATTCTACGGAGGACCTATCCACTGTAAGTTAGTTCTGACGTATACATGGAGGAGTGATCCACCGTAAAATGTAAATTGCATATACTCATAAGGGTATACGCGAGCGAGAGCGCCACCAATGAGCGAGTGTGCAAAGCGCTGAACTAAATTATATAAAAATGCGAAATTCCAGTTTTCAGTCGTCCATCTGAAAATTTTATGGTAGACTCAGGGTGATGTTTGTAAGCGTTTAGCATTGATTGTGTTAGGTCCTCCATATACGGAAGACCTATCGACCCCGGAGGACCTATGATATGTAAATCGGGTGTTGATGGAGGACCTAAATATAGTGGGACATATATATATATATAGATATAGATATATATATATATAATATATTCTGTAATAAATTTCAAATATTTTGACAACTGAAATTTAAGATTGTTCGTTGCTTGTGTTTTGATTATTATAAAATAGTGAAATTATCAAAATGGCCAATTTCACAAATAGAGAATATGCTGATATGATGTTCATGTATGGTAAATGTGAGAGAAATAGTCGAGCTGCTGTGAGAGAGTATCGTCTAAGATTTCCGACTCGCAGAATTCCCAATCACCAAACTTTTTTTGCAGTATTTAGATGTATAGTGCAATATGGTAGCGTGCCAGATAGGATGAAGGATCGCCAAAGCAATCTAGAAAGAGGGGGATGAAGTTCCAATTAATTCAAGCACAACCTTCAACTAGTATAAGGAGAGTAAGTGTACAATTACATTTGCCGAAGCATAAGGTGCACAGAGTAATCAAAGAGGAAAATATGTATCTGTACCACATACAACAGGCACAACGATTGGAACCAAGCGATAATGTCTTAAGACTGAATTTTGCACATTGGATAGCAAATCACAGAGTCAGTACAATACTCAGTCAGAACAATATTCAGTGATGAGGCTCAATTCGCCAGAGATGGTGTGTTCAATACTCATAACTCGCACATTTGGGCTGAAAATAATCCACACAGTATAAGACTGAGAAAACCACAACAAAAACTTTCAGTAAATGTTTGGTGCGCTGTGATAAACAAATATTTGATCGGGTCTCATTTTTTTGACGGTCGCCTTACAAGTGCGATTTATCTAGATTTCTTGCAAAATATTTTACTCGGCATGCTACAAGGAATAAATATTAGAGGAATTTATTTCCAGCATGATGGAGCTGGACCTCATTTTGGCTTAGAAGTTAGAAGTTACCTCGACAATACCTATTCATATAGGTCGAGGACGACCTATTCCATGGCCTCCTCGATCTCCAGATTTCTCCAGTCAAGGGAACAGCTGATGAACAGAATTACCAACTATTGCGATATTTTAAGGAATAATGGCGATATGATTCGCAAGGCTGTATCCAATTTGAACATTCAGCAAGAGAAATGTATACAAGCTAATGATTTTCATTTCGAACCACTTCTAAAATAACGTTGAATCAGCATTCATTAGTTCCTATTTTCATTTTTATTAGGTACTCTTTACTGTACTGAAACTGAAACTGTTTAGTTTCTTTCATTTGTTATTGTTTAGATATGGAATGTGCTTATTAAAGTTCTGAACTTTTTTGAAAATTTTCTACTAATACCTTCGCATTTTATATTCAAACATGTGATTTTCAGTTCTCTTCATGATGAAAAATTTAATTTATCGAACTTCATCCAAATTCAAAATTTCATAATTAAATAATTGTTGATGTGACAACTTTAAGCAATATCACAAATTGAAGCATAATTTAGCTGCTTTCTAAAAAGCGAATCAATTATTTTTAATTCGAAATACAAAGTGTTTTTTTACCCTGAACACTTTAAATGAATATTAATGAGTCCGGCCCTGGAATAATGGAATAATTGATATCTTTCAGACTCGACTTTAGTATGTGCCAATAACCTCCTAAGTTTCAATAATAACCATCAATAAGTTTGGATTTTATGATGGTCTTAGTATTTCCATGAAGCTGGAATATCATCCTGTAGCGTTCTAGGAAATCCAGAAATTAATTTTTTATAGTCAATTCGTATACAGCTAGTCCAATTCTATCTTTGGTATCAGTATGTACAGTTATTGCCTGGACACCCTGTATAATAATTAATTATAATATCATTTTGAAGGCTTGAATATTTTGCTTATTTCGTTATTCGGTCGAAAAGGCCAAGTGGTTTCTGAAGTAAGAAGAGAAATTTTTTTGTTATCATTAGCTTTGAATATTTTTTGGTGAAATGATGTATGTTTTCAAAATTTATAAAAACATTGTCGAAGGTTTTTAGAAGAGGGAATTGAAGCTTCGAACAAAATTTGGGTAAAACTAAGAGTAGTTATTTACAATTTGAGATATAGGTTTGTACATTCATCGTATGCGTTTGTATTTGTATCACATTGTTCTAAAGTACGGGAAAAGACTTGTTCACCTGAAAAGAGTCCTGACCTCACGTCAGTGCATTCTAATTCTTTTTCGTATGTATATTCTGTTACATTTTGAATGAAAAAATATTTGTACTGACCCCGAATTAATCTCAAAGAATTTTTTTCTCTAGCTGATTTCGTCTTTGGAGGAAGGAAGATGGATTCCAGAAGAAAAATATGAGCTTACAGAATTCTCTTCAGCGGTTCAGGTAAGCCTACATAACATATTCTAGGATAATGAGTAGATAAATTATAATTTTCAGCAATGTCGTCTAAGAAGGCAGGCCTTTGGTCCATCCTATCATATGAACATATTTCTTAATTGTGGAATGATCTTTGTTGCCAAGTCTACGGTACCCTGCTGCAGTGATCTCCGGGAATTAATTACCCTTTGTGGAGGTAGAGTAACGAAATTTCCGGATAACGCAAAATATCAGTGGGAACATATTTAGAAGATATCGACTCTGTCAATGAGTATTGATTTTGGATTCTATATCATCGGGCAGGTTGGAACCAATTGAGAATTATTTTATAGTGCCAGCTTCGACACACCCCAAAAGTCCGCATGTATGAGTTCTCTTAATGCTCTCATGCTGTTGGATAAAATTGCTTTCAATGAAGTTTGTGCCATTGAACTTGTCATAATTTATTGTTTCTTTCAAAAGATTTTTAATTATTTTAATTATTTCCTGTAAGATATTATCTTACCTCGAGAATAATATATATCTATATTTTTATATTAAGGTGTTCATGAATAATAAACATTTGATATATTGATTGAAATTTTTAATTTTTTTTTTCAGTTTTGGTGATCGGTTTAGAGATTTTTGGTGCAGTGTTATAAATACATAACAATGGTTAAAAAGTAATATTTTCAATGTTTATTTAAAATTACATTAAATCACAGTAAGGGCTCGAAATGCCTGTCGTCTGCGCAAAAGCACGCTAAACATCTAATGAAAATTAGTTTGTTTATTCGAGCATATCTGGCTTTATGAATATTTCGAGCTGCTTCGTTGATGCGTGTGCGTAATTCTTCAACTGAATTTATTGGCTTGTCAAACTTTGAGACATCCCTAATTTAAAAAATCAAATGTATTAAGATCAGGAGATCGTGATGGCCAAGAAATTGCACCCATTCGTCCAATCCATAGTTTAGAATTTATCGTTCAAGTAATCATTTACGTCACGAATATCTTGGGTGCATACGAACCATAAATAACACGTGATAGAAGTCTACTACCGCCTGTCTCTTTTACGCACTAATCAGGAGAAAGGGACACAACTTCGCAGAAGATGGTGTTTTCTGCCAGGTGGCTTTCAACTAATCCATTCGCAGTGATTATCAATGGCAAGATGGTGATCATATTGAGCTTATAGATCTGCTTCATCTCAAAAGCTAAGTCGTGGTATTTGGTTAGTTTTTCAGTCCACGCCCGACTTACATTGTCATCTACCGGATCAGTTACGTCAATGATGGTGACCCTGTTGTTGGTTTTATCAAAGTTCATGATGTCAGGTCTGTTGTGCTGTACTGTGCAATTCATAGCGATCTGGATATCCTAGTAAAGTTTGAAGCTGGTGTTTTCGAGTATAGGCTTTGGTAAATATTCATGTACTCTTCTCGGGCTAAACATGAGAACTGTTTTAATTGAAATAGCCTGATGTTACACTTTTGCCATAAGATTATGCCGCTGGGTGTACTCTCTGGGTGCCAAGATAGAGCACGAGGACGTCACGTGGTGTATGGTTTCAGGGTGTTGGGAGCACTTTCGGCATTGGTCTGTTGCAATGTTCTTCTTTGCAATATGCTTCATATAAGCTCGTGTTGGAACAACCTGGTCTTGAACAGCTATAAGACGTCCTTCAGTCTCAGGAAATAAATATATATTATTACTCATTTCGACATGCAGACGAACTAATGTAATAGGAGATAGACATCCGCTAGTTTTGCATGTCAGCAGATTCTTTCCAGGCTCGTCTTTACGACGAGCAGATTTATTCATCAGATGTAATTCATTATTATCCTGACTGTTAACAAGTAAACTTGCTTCTAGCTAATAAATTTGTGTTTTTATTAAAAACGTGATTTTTGTGTGTAATTTCAAAATTGGCGACGAGATGGGATATCACTAGTGATTTCCAAAAAGAATCAGCAGAACGGCGTTAAATTCGGAACAAAATCGAAAAACACCGAATTCAAGATTCAGTTAATCACGTGGAAGTCATTCCTTTAAGTGATATTCGAAGATGATAGTGTAATGAACACCTCTTTCCAACGTCCTAGTAGAAGAGCGGCTTTCCACCGACGAAGAGGTGTTCAAAAGAAAAAATTGAAAATTTATAAATTTATATTGTTTATTTAGAGTTTCTCCTGACGGGAGAAATCTTCAGGGTTCGGCTCTGTCGCTAGAAAGGACGAGTCTTCAGTTCTGTAAGATTAGGGAACTCAATAAAATTCCTGAATAACAAAAATTAATTTATTCGAAGCACACAAAAAAACAAAATGACAATTTTTAGCAAGCACAAAAAAATAATTAAAACAATCTCTGACAAAATATTTTGGAGGTTTCGGACTATGGACTTTTGACTGTTTATACATTTTATAACTGACCTAGCGAAATTTTGAAACTCACTCAATCACAACACAATTATAGTCTAAGATCCGGCTGCAGAATCAGTGTACTCATCGAGTGTTTGCTGAAAACCAAATTTTTAAACATATTTATGATTAGGAGAATTTATATCTACCAGGTTGCTGCTAGTATTTTTAATTAAATTATTAATAATTCATAATCCGTAAGAAATTTCACTGACATGTTTTTTCAATGAAATGTGGTCTATTTTACGGCAACATCTATGAAGACTCTGAAAAATCATGGTTGCCTTTGCGCATCTGGCCGCACCTCTTCGCAGCCAGGTGTACACAGGTATGATTTTGTTACATTTATACACCCACAACGTACATTCATATTTTATAAATCAAATTAAAGCTAATTTTTTCTGTTCATTATTATATACGGTTGCCTAATTAAATCTGGCCGCAAATAAGGGTTGCTGGCTGTTAAATATAGTAAATATTAAAAGTAGAGTGAAAGAGAGCTAGCGCGTTACACCACTATTCAGACGAGGATAGCGATTGCCAGCTGTCGGACAGTTTAAAGCCATTGCGCATGCGTCAGATGCTAGTGTTCTCAACGGATCAGTTGCGACTTTTATTCTAAGTTAAAAATCACGCTATTTTGGAGTACGTAATACACAACATAATATATTGCTGTTATGTTATGTTTCATTTGTGCATCGAAAATTATCAATCTCATCGGGGTGAAATAAAACTTATAAAGATGAAGGCGTGTTTTCTGTGCGAAAAAAAAAAAAACAATGTACTAGACTTTGATAATGCTTCATTCAAAAGTGTTCCCTAATGTTATTGTTTCGTCGTAAGAAAAAATATAAATATCATGACATTTTATTAACACTTGAATCCACCGATGATTTTGGATATCATACAGAATGTTTGAAAAAATTACAGTTATCAAACAAAAAGATAAAGAAGAATTCGAAAGTTTTTGCAAGACACAAACCGTAAGTAGAATTTTAATCAATTTAAAAATATAGGTTATAGTTACGATGTAAATAATACAGTGCTAACTTTGAGGTTATTTGTTAGAAATTTTTATTTTTAATTTGTCATTTTTATAGGAAAACGTGGTCACATAGTTACACCTAGTAATACCTAGGATATTCCATTTCTTAGATACGTAGAATTCTTTAATACAGCAAAAATAATATTAATCGGATATAAAAAAATTTTCTACGACTTAACTTTTAATGCAAATTGTCTTTCAACACATCCATTTAATTTGCAGGAAGAGTCAAGGAGTAACTTGAATGATCAACCAACTACACTTTCAGTCGACGAACAGCTTCCAAAAACTCCATCAAACGATCAGCCTAGTACATCTGCGCAGGAAGATGCTCATTTTCAGTCTCTTCAAAATTCTTCACCTTCATCTTTATAAGTTTTATTTCACCCCGATGCACAAATGAAACAGCAATATATTATGTTGTGTATTACGTACTCCAAAATAGCGTGGTTTTTAACTTAGAATAAAAGTCGCAACTGATCCGTTGAGAACACTAGCATCTGACGCATGCGCAATGGCTTTAAACTGTCCGACAGCTGGCAATCGCTATCCTCGTCTGAACAGTGGTGTAACGCGCTAGCTCTCTTCACTCTACTTTTAATATTTACTATATTTAACAGCCAGCAACCCTTATTTGCGGCCAGATTTAATTAGGCAACCGTATATAATAATGAACAGAAAAAAATTAGCTTTAATTTGATTTATAAAATATGAATGTACGTTGTGGGTGTATAAATGTAACAAAATCATACCTGTGTACACCTGGCTGCGTAGAGGTGCGGCCAGATGCACAACGGCAACCATGATTTTTCAGAGTCTTCATAGATGTTGCCGTAAAATAGACGACATTTCATTGAAAAAAACATGTCAGTGAAATTTCTTACGGATTATGAATTATTAATAATTTAATTAAAAATACTAGCTGCCACATTTTGATAGGCAACCTGGTAGATATAAATTCTCCTAATCATAAATATGTGTAAAAATTTGGTTTTCAGCAAACACTCGATGGGTACACTGATTCTGCAGCCGGATCTCGTACTATTACTATTTTTCTAGAATTTAAAAGACTGATTTCTTCTATACTTTTTCAAGCGTTTTCATGGTTACGGATCACGTTGAACTCCCCTAGCTAATTCTCGTCGTACATCCATCAAGATTTCCATGTAGCCCATCAATAAATTTTGTTTTAAATCTTAGGTTTTATTACTGTCTAGAATGTCTGGGAATTTCTGATTAGATATGGTCTTTAGATATGGTCTTTTGCTTATCAAGACCCATTATCCAGCATCGCTAGACATCTCATATTACATTATTTCTTTTTGAAAAAGTTTTGGCATCGGTTGCCAAAACTTTTCTTGAACCTAATCCATTGTCCGTAACCTCTTTTGTTAGGAATAACTTAATCAAAATATCAACAATCTAAATGACTTTTGAAAATAAGTACCTTAAACTATAACCAACCTCAATCCTTCCATTATCATTTATTTATATACTATATATATATTCGTTTTAAACTTGGTGTCATTATTCAATTAACTACATCAACTACATCATAAGTAAGGACGTTTTAACTATCTTAATACATTCTTTTAGGTAAAATGCATAAAAAAATCATTATAATAAAGAAAATCAAAAATTTGACCAAACATAGATCGTCTCTAAAAAAAATTGTCTTTATGGGTATTTGCGTCTTTGTATAATTTTCACTTCGCGACTTCCAACACGAAGGTTGCTCTTCGCACATAACGATTCACTATTTTCGCGGTACACTACCGCCATACTGATATATACTTGGCGTTGCCTTCCTGGTCTGCATCCCAATGGTCCGAAAATTACTTTTGTATCGGGAATGATCTTTACTGAATATTGCTGCTAAGAATGTTCATAATTGTTTGTACCGGCTTCCGACTTATCTTTACGCGACACTCGTTACTGACACTTCATTCACGACCTGACATGTATTTTGTCCGTCGGTCCAGTGTGGTGCGCTTGGGGGCACACGTTTGGGTACATCTCCAAGTTTTTATTGTTCGTCGATGAAACTGATTCCGCGTTTTCATTTGCGTTCTGGTTCTGACCACAAACAAAACAAGCTCCTGATGTAGTTTGCTTAAATTTTTGTTGTGACAATGCTTCGAAAAATGTCCTAACTGACCGCATGAAAAACACTTTTTTTGCATTTTATTTTCCCTGTTAACTGTCTTTTGTGCGAAGCTTCTACATTCTCTCGCCGAATGGCCTCTTTTGTTGCACAATTGACAAATTCATTCGTCGTCAATTGCAGATGTTCTCAGATTTGTCAATCTCCCTTGCAACATTCTGTTAGTTGTTTCTTGCAACCGTACTATTTCCTCCGCCTTTTCTAAGTTGAGGTCCGGTTCTTTCAATAGCAAGATACCTGTTTCCCTCATGACGTCTTTGCGCAAACCGATTTTGAATTGATTCAAGATTAACTCTCGATTCTTCTTCCTCAAACCCGCAATTTCGTCCTGTGTGGAACCCGCCAAATCTTCGTTCAAAAGATTTGTACCCAATGTACGAAGTCTAGTACAAAAGGAAGAAACATCTTCATCCTGTCGTTGAAAACATCTACTCAAATTCCATTGATATTCACCCGGTAAATTAACGGCTGTAAACTTTTGAATAAACTTTAATTTCAATTCCGAAAAAGTGAGACTACTGTGTTTAGGATCACTCTTGTAAAAATTATATGCTTCGCCAACCAACTTCAATTTGAAAAGAGTGAGCGTGTCTTCCTCACTCCATTTATCTAATTTTGAACGGAATTCTAATTTTTCGAAATACCGAACAACGTCTTTTCCCGAGAAATTATCTAATGTCGTAGAAATCATTCCCAGTGGATACACAAATGGATTTTGACTAGCAAGAGTAGGATTTGCTGAACCGCTTGTTGACATCATGACTATTACAAAACATAAAGTACAACACTAAAAAAAAAAAAAATAACAAATCAAATTCAGTCACAAAAAGTCCTTCTATCCAAAATTCTAGATTAATTAAAAATTTATACAACCAAAATAATTGGTTCTCAATCTTTAAGAACAATCACCAGCGCTGTCGCCAAAATGTATAATGAACACCTCTTTCCAACGTCCTAGTAGAAGAGCGGCTTTCCACCGACGAAGAGGTGTTCAAAAGAAAATTTATATTGTTTATTTAGAGTTTCTCCTGACGGAGAAATCTTCAGGGTTCGGCTCGTTGCTAAAAAGGACGAGTCTTCAGTTCTGTAAGATTAGGGAACTCAATAAAATTCCTGCATAACATAAACTAATTTATTCAGAAGCACACAAAAAAACAAATGACAATTTTTAGCAAGCACAAAAAATTATTAAAACAATCTCTGACAAAATATTTTTGGAGGTTTCGGACTATGGACTTTTGATTGTTTATAAATTTTATAACTGACCTTTTTCCTTGGACTTCTAACACGGAATTTCACTAGCGAAATTTTGAACTCACTCAATTACAACACAATTACTATTTTTCTAGAATTTAAAAGACTGATTTCTTCTATACATTTTTTAAGTGTTTTCATGGTTACGGATCACGTTGAACTCCCCTAGCTAATTCTCAAATTTCATTAGGTCGTACATCCATCAAGATTTCTATGTAGCGCATTAATAAATTTTGTTTTAAATCTTAGGTTTTAATACTGTCTGGAATGTCTGGGAATTTCGCTTAGATATGGTCTTTTGCTTATCAAGACCCATTATCCAGCATCGCTAGACATATCATATTACAATAGAATCGACACACGACGTGAAATTCTAAGAAAACAACGAGTACAAGGTTCTATTGAAAGTGAATGTGGTTGACCAGATAAGAAGAGTTGCTGAATCCAGACCGATAAAGAGGCAACGGACCAACTCATTGACCTGATCAACGCAGCACCCTCACAATCATCATTCCTGGGAGTCTGGACATAGCACCCCAAGCACCAGGTTGAAAACAGAAAGGCAGAAAAAGAAGTAAATGGAGCACGATAATAATCCCAGTTCACCAATCCCTGGCCCTAAAGATAAAAAGCAAATTTAGTATTTATTTGATTATTTATTCATCGATTTTTAGTCGATACTTCACTTTTTTTCATTCCTTCTCTGAAAATTTTAAAAATTGATTCATTAATAATCAATTCGAATCATTGAAGATCGATCTGAGAAAAAAATTAAAAATGACAACGCAGAGTTCATCAAATATACCAGATGTAGATCTCAGCACTGTAAAATATTTTGGAGAACTTTTACCAAAATTTAACGGTAATCCCCATGAACTACAAACTTTTTTGATTGAAATTGATACTTTTATAAGACAATTTGGAAATACAAATAATAACTTAGTGAACCAATTTTGCTTTGCTACGGTGAAAGCAAAATTGATAGATCGAGCTAAAACTATTGTTTATTCCGGTCCAAGCTGCAATTTTGGCCTGAATTAAGAAGATTATAAAATAACAAATTTGGAGTCAAAATTAACTTCGATGTTTTACAAAATGAATTCCAGTATATGAGAAAATCATTAAGCGAATTCATCGATAGGGTTAGACAAATAAAATTGCAATACGATTATCAAATCCAGCTTATTGGATTGAATCCTGTAGAAGTGAATGTATACAGAAATATATCGGATAATATTGACTTCAAACCACAACCTTTTGATTAAACATGTAAACTTTTAGAGAGTCGAGAAATTAAAAGACAACAATTATATCGGCAACCTTCTCCAAAATTTATTGACCCGGTTCAAAATATTTCACCTCAACAAACTATAGTAAAACAAGAAATTCCTTCGACAAGTAATAAAAATAGTTTTCCATCACAACCAATTCAATTGAACCCAAAACAGCAAGAAGTAAAATTCCCAACTAGTGAGCAAGTTTTTGGAAAACCAGTTGATGTATTCAAACCACGAAACACACAAATAAATTATCTAAAGCCTGAACCAATGTCAATAAGAACTAGAAACTATCAGTTCAAGAGACCAGCTAGCTCACAAACTCGACAAGAACCACCGAATAACAGACAATTCTTCAGAAGAACAGGTCCTCCGGACTTTTTCACGGAAGAACTGACCAATACGGAAAAACTTGACTATACAAATGATAAAGTAAACGATGAAATCGAATACCATTGCGAAGACGAATTAGAAAACCAAGATTCAAGTGATATTAATGAAATTGAAAATTTTCAAATAACGAGACTTCCAAATTACAAGACCTAAATTTTAATAGGGAACATTTAGCTTCATTGCCATATTTATTTATTTTTTTATTTATTTAGCAATACACCATTCGACAGCCGTGGCCAATTATGGAATGGGAAGTTACAAGTGTTTACAGAATGAAGAATATTGAACATAAATAGTAAATTATACAAAAACAAAAATAATCAAAAAAATTAAAAAAATTAACACTTAGTGCGAGATGAAAAATAATAATAATAATAATACGTCAATATCACGTTTAACACATATTTTGTGAGCCCAAAATAGCTCTCCTTATGCTTGCTGGTTCGCAAGCAAAAATATCCACGATATATTCATAAGACGTATAGTCATAACATATTCTGTACAGGGGCGAAAACTGAAGAACGTTAGATCGTGGGCAAGGTAGGTAAAATGTTCTAATAGTACGTACGGGTAATCTAGGTACATGTATGCATATAAGGCCCAGCAAGTAAGGACAATCGATTAACGAGCACATTATATTTCGCAGAAATAAAACACCTAAATATGTGCGACGACGTTCTAGAGAATTAACTTGAAATCTTCTCAGGAAATTTTCGTGAGGTATACCACGCTTTGGATAAACACCGTCAATCTTGAAACTTAGATACTTCAGAAATCGCCTCTGTACGTTTTCTACTCTATTGACATGTGTACTATACCCAGGGCTCCAAATTAGGCACCCGTACTCGAGCCTTGACCTCACAAGTGCATTGAACAGTATAAATAGCGTTCTGGTGTTCCGTAACCACTTTGAGTTCCTTAGGATGAAACCGAGTGTTTTGATGCTTCCTGAGGTGATTGAATTTATATGAGGAACAAAACTAAGTCCACGATCGAACAAGATTCCTAGGTCTTTAAATTCAACAACCTTACCAAGAACGCAACCACTAATGTTATAAAGGAAGTCTATTGTATTTCTTTTTACGACTAAAGGACATTACGCTACATTTTGAACGTTCAGGGGGAGTAAGTTGTCTCTGCACCAAAGGTTTAACTTATCAATGTCACCCTGGAGGTCCCAACAATCCTCAACAGAGAGAAATGCGACGATACAGTTTGAAGTCATCAACATAAAGCAGGAAGGAACAGGTCAGGTACCAACAGATGTCGTTGATGAAGATTAAGAAAAGGAGTGGCCCCAATATAGACCCCTGAGGGACACCCGAGGTAGCCTCAAAATCACCAGACCTATAGCCAAAACACTGAACATACAGATTTCTAGAGGAAAGATAAGATTTAAAAAAATATAGAAAATCAAGATTTAACCCGAAAAGACGACAGCTTCTTGATAAGTATACCATGATCTAATCGGTCAAATGCTTTCGTGAAGTCTGTGTAGATGACATCAACTTGAGAAGACTCATCCAATGCGCTACCGATATACTGAGTTAAACAGGCCAAGTTGGTTACTGTTGATCAACCCTTGATGAATCCGTGCAGACAATTAGAAATTTTGCTCCTCACATGAACATATATGATGTGGAAAGTATTTTTCGAAAACTTTGCTGAAGTTGTTCAGAATCACAATTGGTCTAAAGTTCTCAATATCGCTTCTTTTGCCTTTCTTGAATACTAGTGTCACTCTACCCTCTTTCCAGACAGTAGGAAAATGATGCGTAGAAAGGGACAGTCTATAAATAATGGTGAGAGGTCTGACGAGGACACTCGCACAGTCCTTTAACAGAAAAGAAGGAATTCTGTCAGGACCTGCTGTCATATTAGGTTTGCAACTTTTCAGGTACTTGAGTACAATATCTTCCGTTATCTCCGGGATAGTCAGAGTTTGTGCGAAGGAGCTATCAGGTGAGCCATCCAGCGTGTTAAAATCAGTGGAGGTAATGAATGAATTTTGAAAAAATGATGCAAAAGCATCGACTATGTTTTGGGGGCCGGTAATGGAGTGACCCCCATAGTTCATCGATTCGGGAATGGAAGAAGTGTTACGAAGGCTGTTCAAGTAAGCCCAAAACTCCGATGGATTGTCTGCTAGGTCCGCCTCAGCCTTTTTTGTGAAATTAGCGCGAGCCGCAGCTATTTCCCTTTTTACATCTCTACGGAGGACTTTATACTCCTTTAAGAAATCAATGTTTCCTGATGATTTAAATTTGCGTAGATAAGAGTCTTTGGTTTTAAGACGGGTAATAATCTGATTTGTAAACCAGGGCGGATAGGAAGACTTTCCATTTTTCGATACGGGGATACATTCGGAAAATAAGCAATTCAGCATGCTATATAATGCGTCACATGCCAAATCAACGTTATCGTATGCATCCAAGATATCCCAGTTGGTGTTCAGTATACTGTCATAAAGCTTAAAAAGGTCAGCCTTTCTGAAGTTGAAACATTCCTGGTTGATTCTATGATACCTATTCAGGCCCAAAGTGAGCGCAAGAAGAAACTCTAGTGGGGATGATGGGTATCCACTAAAAAAAGGCAAAGAAGACTCTTGTACGATAATAGAATCTCGAGCACAAATCAGATCCAAAATCCGGCCATTAGCATTCAAAATTTCATTTTGCTGACTAAGTCCGAAGAAGTTCATAAAATTCACGAGTGCTTCAATTTTGATATTATGCAGACCTTCTCTTCTGTAGCTAATATACTCCGGGATATTGAAGTCTCCGAGAATGATCAAGTTGTTATTTTCATTCAGCAAATAAGGGAGGCTGGAGATGGCTTCGAAAATACCCACATAGTGGTCGGAAGATGTATTTGGAGGAATATATATATTAAAGATATAATAGTTAGAACCTCGTAGATTCAATCTCAAGCCGACTATATCAATTCCGGAGAATGCCTCTATAATTGAACCCAGCTCCAATGGAAAGGCGTGTAAGGACGAACTCACTGCAATAAGCACGCCACCCCCTCTAGTCTTACCGGTGAGGTCAAGGTTTCGATCACATCGGAATAGACAATATCGTTCGCTACAAATTTCAGTATCCAATATATCAGAAGATAACCAGGTTTCTGACAAACATATTAAATCGAATTCATTTTGTGCTATACTATCATATATCTCAAAAGTCTTTGATCTGAGGCCTCTAACATTTTGATAATAACATTTAAAATTTGCTGAACGTGATGCGGAGTTTTCTTTCCATTCTGATTGCTATTTAGAGCCAAAGATGGAAGACTTAAGATTATCCAGCCTCTTTTTGTAAATGGGACATTTAATGGAGTCCCATACAGTATGAGAACAATCTGGTAAATTTGCATTTGAACAATTGATACATTTTAAGATGTTACTGCTACAACTATTTAAAGTATGATCACCGGCACATTTCGGACACACGATATCTCGCGAACACTTAGACTGGCTGTGATTGAAGCCACTGCATCTGTAGCAGATCCTTACTTCAGTTGCATCATAGGTATGGCAAGCATCGAAATTAATAAAAAGTTTGCCCTGATTCATTACCAAACTGTGGGTCGCAGCGTCAAGTTCTAATAATGTTTGGAAAATGGACGGATTCTTATGGGTGGCCCAGGTCTTCAAAACTTTTATATGAGATGAATCAGAAAATACTTTGTTTTGTCCTTTTAAAAACTTCAACATATCTGCCTCTGAATAATTCTCAACCAGACCCACAATTTTAATTTTAGGTAGTGTTTTCTTAACGTCAGAGATTTTGTAGTTTGTTGAGAGTTTATCATTGGCCAGTTTCCTAAAAGTCCCGGCGCTATCAGAATCATCGCACTCTATGAGAATCCCACCATCTTTTATTTGCTTGATTTGAGAGACATTCAGGTTCATTTCGATGGGGTCGATATTTTCATAATATCAAGCTTGGTTTTAGAATTCGCTTGATCCAAATCCTTAGGTTTTATAACAACCATTGATTTTGCCTTGACAATTTTAGCATAGGAGGGAGTATCGGTGGATGGACGTGATGCATTCGTAATCTTAGTGAACGTTTCATTAGCCTGATTTGTGATTTTTTCGATAAACACTTTGAACAAGTCATCGAAATCTCCGAACATTATGTTGATTTTCTCATCGAATGATGCCCTCATATGGTCCTCGTGTTTGTTGCGGGTCTTGATACAATCCGGGCAATACCAACAAAAACCAGGTGATTTCAAGCATCGTAAATTATCAGGAGAAATATCTAAACATTTAGCCTGATAAGTTTTTGCACATATGCCGGAGCACAATATGCCTGGCGATTTACGGCGGTCGAATGATTCATTGCAGTGACCACAGGTAGACATAATTCATAGTCCAATTAGACGGAGAAGAATATAAGTAAAATTTGTTACTTACTGAAACGATTAAAGATTCTGTGAAAAATTAAAGCACAGAATAATTGCTTTAATTTAATAAATTATTTACACCAAAATCCTAATGCCGGAAGTTTACACAAAATGAACTTTCACTTTCAACAAATCCTCAGGTTGATGGAATGTTCTCACAATACGCAATTAGAAGAATTAAATTAAATAATGTTAAATTATTGATAGATAGTGGAAGTTCAATGTGCATAATTGATCCAGCAGTGGCGTTTAATCTTTTTCCAGAAAACATTTAAGAAGAAAGAACTGACTTCAAAACAGCTACGGGAAAAGATTTCTGTAGATATAAGGTAGAATTTCCGCTTACAGCGTTCGGAGTTGATGGTAGTTATCCTTTTGTAATTTATAAATTTCACACTCAATATGACGGCGTTATAGGCGCATATCTCATAAGAGAACTAGAACTAAATTTGGATTGGCAAAATCAGGAAATAAGAAATGACATCAAATCTCAAAAATTTTATATTCAAGAAACTCATCCTAACCAAAAACTTTCAGTTAAATTAGATCATCTTGACACAAATATTAAAAATCAATTAATGAAAATTTTACAAAGTAACAAAGAAACTTTACAATTGCCGAACCAACCTTTAAATTTAACAAATAAAACTAAACACCGAAAAAGCGCTAACAATAATGCCGATGCCATTTCACGAATTTGTTTAGAAAAATTAAATGTTAGCGAAGATTCAGACGACCATTTGACATCAATAATACCACAAATTTCACACGAAGAATTAGAACTAACGCAGAAAGAACTTGAAGATTTGACACTTTACTGTGTGCAAAAAGATTGAACGAAGAACCATCACAAACGATTCACAGTAACATAGAAACTCCCATTTTAGAAGTCCCTTATTCAGATCGCGCATTAAATACTAACATAAATCAAATAATATTTCAAAAATATAAGAGCTTCAAAGTTGAATGAATGAAATTGCACAATAACAGTCGTTTAAGATTGATAGTGTCAGTAAGCGACTCAGATGACTTTACAAAATTCTTGAAAGAATACATGAAACCCGGTTGTCAGTTCGGAATTCATTTCAAACAGAAAGAATTAGAAACACCATTCATTATATTAGCGCAGAATTTATTCAAAGCTAAATCATTTACTTTCAAAATTCATAATTTGCTAGTAGAAGACATTGAACGGAAGAAGAGCAACAAGAAAAATCCAACTTTTTCATGAAACCAAAACGACACACCGAGGGTATCACGAAAATATTGAAAGTTTGAAAAAAAATTCTATTGGCCAAATAAACACGGCCAAGCGTACATAAATGCTTGCGATATATGTCAAAGACAAAAATATGAAAGGCAACCAACCAAACTTGATATTCAAGAGCAATCCGGTAGGCGAAAAACCTTTTGATTATTTATACATAGATACGATAGTAATGGAAAAAACACCATGCTTGACCATTGTAGATTTCTTTTCTAGACAAAGTCAATGCTATATTCTAAAAGCAAAACTGCTATTGAAATTGCAAACCAGTTAACGCAATATTTCTCGAACAACGGAATTCCCGAAAAGATCACTTTCGACAACGGTACAGAATTCAAAAATCAAATAATTCAAGATTTAGATGAAATCTATAAAATTTCACTCCATTATATTACTAACTATAACCTGACATCCAATGCTTAGGTGGAGAGGTTTCACTCAACTTTAATTGAGCAAATCAAGGTAATCGAAGAAAAAAATATTTCATTAGGAGAGATTTCATCCGGTTCGAAGGATCAAAAATGTTGTTTCTTTGATTATAACAACACTTGCTTGAAAGTTTCGGCAACTGAACGACCAGACTCAGAACGTTCAAGTGATGTCTTAACTCCACAGTGCCGAAGAAGTGTATTGATCAGACTAATGATGAATGATGCTTTATTGATTATACACTAATCTTATATACTAAATTGAGTAATGATGATAAAAATAACATCGCCATATTTGGTATCAGAATATTTTCTGGGTGCTCTGTTACGTCAATTGTTTCTAGCCAGTCAGCAGATTTCGGTCGATTCGCGGCTCGCTCGGCGTGATCCACTTTTGATTGTTTAATAATTTAAATGGAATTTTCCATGTTTTCGAAGATGAATATTTTTAGGATAATGTTCGAGTTTCGAACACATCACTCTATTATCACCAAAAACAGATGTCTTGCATTCTCGCAAATCGACATTGGTCAGAATATAATCAAGTTTTGAGCTAGACGTTTGGCCATTAATATTAGTGCAAACTCTAGTTGGAAGCAGAGAAGTCACATTCAAATCGAAACAAATGAGTAAATCTCTAAATAAGTTCTTATTTTTATTACCGTTGAGAAAGTTTACAGCCAAAGTTCAAAAGAATATATATATATATATATATATATATACATTGAAGTCTCAACAAACGAAAATATTGTCAACCAATGTGAGAAAATATTGGGGTACCTGAGACATTACTTCTAGAAAAACTTCAAAATCACCTTTAGGTGATCTATACCCCACTTACAGTCACCCAGCACCATAACCCCACAAGTCTCACAATGTATTTCCTGAGAGAATCCGGAAATGTATTTGACGAGAAGGAATGACCTGGTGAAAACCACTGTTCCGCCATGTTCTCTTGGGGGACGGCAGTAGGAAGCTACTTGTACATACCCTGGAACATTCATCATCTTCAAAGCGGAGGTACTATACCAATGTTCAGATATGCAGACAATATCAGGCAGCATATCGGCAAGGAGGAGCTCAAAGTTGTTCATCTTATTGGACATACTCTGGATGTTTATGTGAAGGATTTTGAATCTTTTTATACTTATGTTTTATCTGACGAGTGGATGTGTTTTTTTCTTTTTTCTAGCAATTAACTTGTTGCTATGAGCACAGTTGGCCCCGGGTGCCCCGGGTTTTGGAGTTATTAAGTATTATATCACAACAGGCATCTGATAGAATTCTGAGATTGTCTAACAACAACAACAGGCTTGATCTTTTCACTGTTAAAGATGACTCAAAAGTGTCCTTAATGATCCCGACAAAATAATTGATGCTAAGGTACGTGAAGAATGTACTGAATTTCTTAATCTTTTACAGGAGAATTTTGAAGCCATTTTGAATTATAAACCGTCTTATAATAAATATAGAGCTCCGATAGAGGTCCTTTTCTGGTCCATGTTGAGTCAAGGGCGAAAAATATTGGCAATTGTCCGAATTATTCTAATTATAAGATCACGAAAATTATTAGAAAGGGTCTTAAACGAGTTGGCTTGATTTTTGATAGTTTCGATAGGGCTAATTATTTGGTGTCTAATAATGCACTTGATGAGAACAAGTATAGTGTTTATATCGCTTCTGAGGATGGTTTCCACAATAAGTGTAGTTCGGGACATTGGCCTCGACATTGGTGAGGAGGACGTAGTGGAGTTTGGGACAGGATCTAATCTTGATTGTAAGGTGTTGAAAATGCGAAGATCGAATAGAAGGTTGAAAAATGATGAGGGTATAACATATATGCCCACAACTACCTGCGTCATATCATTTGAAGGTAATATTTTACCCAAAGAATTAACTCTTTAAACACTATTACCCCCGTTTCTATGTACATCCAACCGGTTATTCAGTGTATGAATTGCCTTCGATATGGGCATGTCAAAAATCTATGCAGAGGCTCTTTTCGCTGCCACAAATGTGGTGGCTCCCATTCAAGGGATGAACATTGTAATAACCCAATAAATTGTGTGTTTTGTAATGAAGATCATTGTTCGAATGACAGTTCATGTAAGGAATATAGTCGCCAAAGGACTATAAAGGAGTCTATGGCTATGTATAACGTTTCATTCCTCGAAACCAATAAAAAAATTCAAAAGAACCTTTTCCCCAGAGTTCTTCGGCTTTCCCAAGCTTAAGGGCTTCTCCTCAAAACTTTCAACCAGCATTCCCAAGTAGCCAACAGTCATATCACTCCATCTCGCACCTATACACAAAAGGCGAGCAGCTCTAATGGACAGATGAGAAAAGTACCTCCCTCTAGACAAGGTTATGATAGGAAAGCACATGATAGTTGTCTTTTTACCTACTGGCACGACAAGGGCCTTTGAAAGTTAAACGAAAACGAAAGAAAAATAACAATGAAATTCTGAAAAATATGAAAAAATGACTCGAAAGAAAATCGAATGCTGGAGCACCGACTTCTGCCTACCTGGTTTCACAGTACGGCTGAATTCACCTGTCCAGGCACTCGAGCGAGAATAGTCACTTTTTCACTAGAGTTCGAATTTGTAGAATTAACGAGAAATTTATTGCGAAGATAAGAATTGCACTTTACCGAACGAGCGCGGCTTCAGTACTCTGTCTTTTTTTTCGACATAGGTCATATGCTCCAACATATGTTACGCGTCAATCGGAAAGTGAAATGAACATACGTGAGCCGCACGAAACGAGCAAGCAACTTGGAATAAGAATGAATGAATGCAACTAATAATAATGAGTTGCAGTAACATAACCGCCCACCTAAAATAGAATATTTTATGAAACATAGCAAATATAAAATTGAAAAGATATCGAACATAAAGCAAAAAAAAAAATATACATATATACATCAACATACGTCATAATTATTGAAGAGGTAATGGACAAAATTTAACCACTGATCTCCGCAGTACACCTTGAGTAGTCCGATTAGTAGTTACTCTAGCTATTTTATCAGCGCCAGGATGCAATTTCTCAATGCATCCAAGTCGCCAGCGCAATGGAGGGAGTTGATCATCTTTTATCAAGACTAGTGCACCTATTGAATAAGGAGGCGAGTCACTATTGAACCACTTTTTCGTTGTTGCAGTGTGTTCAGGTATTCTAAATTCTATCTTTTCCAAAAATCCTGATGGATACGAGTTAACTGTAAAGTGGACTGTAAAGTCTGAGCACCTGTATGCAGATATATTTTATGGAAATGCTGAATAAGGAGCTCAGTAGGACGATGAGATGAAGGAAGCAAAGCTGGGTGTTTGTGATCATAAGCCACACCAGAAAAAGACAGACGACCGCCCACCCTGAGAACACCATCTTCTCAATAAATGGATTCAATTTTCGAAGTGACTTAGATATGGGATTTCCCGAGATGAGATTATCGATCTGTTCCTTGAACACAACCCGTTGAACCTGTTTTATATTGAAGAAAAATGCATCTTTGAGATGAACTGCGGAAAATCTATATATCCTAGGAGCTTTAGAGTTTTTCATGAAGTGAACAAATCTGAAAATGTAAGCTACCACCCTTTGAACCTTGGACAGAGATGAATACCTGGAGAGCAAATCATCAACAAACGACGGAGAAATGAAAGCTGACAAAGAGAGATGACGTTCTTCTTTTTGTACAAGGTGAAGAGAATTCTCTATTTCATCATTTGCGAAGGTGAGATGTTTGGAACGAAGCCAGTCAGGGCCTGTCCACCACAAAGAGCAGTTCAACAGTTCGGTTGGCGTTAAGCCGCGTGAAGCACAATCAGCTGGGTTGTCTTTCGATTGAACATGATACCAATTCTCTGTTGAAACTAAGTCCTGAATTTGAGTTGTACGATTGCTTACAAATGTCTTCCATCGATGAGGAGAAGACTTAATCCATGTTAGAGCTACCATTGAATCAGACCAACCAAAAATGTCATCTATTGAAAAGGCTGATTGGTAAACAGAGGAAACCACATTAATGAGTTTTGATAATAAGAGACAAGCACACAATTCCAGTCGTGGAAGTGAAATTCTCTTCAATGGGGAGACTTTTGATTTACCACATACGAAAGAGATGTCAATGGAGCCGTCATAATTGAAAAACCTGAAATATACCACGGCTGCGTAACCACGCTCACTACTATCTCCGAAACCATGAAGTTCGCAACGATAAAATGGTTTCGATGCAAGTTTCCGAGGTATCTTTAATTTACCCAATTCGGTTAATTCGGATTTACACTGATTCCAGCGACGGCTGACATCGTCTGGAAGTGTATCATCCCACTGCAAACCTAATGTCCAAAGATGCTGGATCAAATGTTTAGCAAGAAAAGTAATGGAGAAAGGAACCCCAAAGGGTCGAAAATTCGAGAAAGTTAGGAAAGTATGGTACGTTTGGTACATACCTGCACAGTAGTTTCTGCAAGATAAGAAAATTCGTCCGACGAAGAAAACCACCTCAAACCGAGAATTTTGACTATCGGATCTATATCAAAATCCAAAGAATGGTGATATTGATGATCCAGAGGTATGGTTGAGAGTAATTGAGAACTGTTACTACTCCATTTTCGGAGCTCAAAACCACCGCAATTCAATAGGGAAATCAGTTCCTCTTGCAACGTTTTTGCCTCTTCCAAATCATCACAACCTGTAACGACGCCATCGACATAAATGTCTGTGAGCAAAATTTCGGATGCTTTCGGAAAACGAGCTTCCTCATCCTCGGCCAACTGTGTCAAAGCTCGAAGGGCAAGAAAAGGTGTTGGTGCGACTCCTTACGTAACGGTATTCAGCTGATATGTTTTAATGGGTTCCGATGGAGAAAACCGCCACAATATTCTTTGAAAGTTTCGATGTGAATTTTGAACTAATATTTGACGATACATTTGTTTGATATCAGCTGTGAAAACGAACCGATGAACACGAAAGTTCATCAAAATGACAATAATATCCTTTTGTAATTTAGGACCTATCAATAGAGCATCATTTAAAGATAAATGACCGGGTACATGAGCTGACGCATCGAAAACAACCCTCAACTTTGTGGATGGACTGTTTGGTTTGATTATACAATGGTGAGGGATATAAAAAGTATTTTCATAATCCGAACTCGTAGAAATCAATGACATATGATCATTTTCTACATATTCCTTCATGAAAGTAGAATATTCCCTGTATATATTCTGGTTTTTAATAAGTTTACGTTCAAGGGATAAAAACGACGTAGTGCGAGAGAATATGTGTCACCGAAGAAAAGTGTTGACTGATCAGGTTTAAATGGTAATGCCACAGTGTACCGTCCAGATGCATTTCTAGAATAGTTCTGAGTGTATAAGTTCTCACAAAATTGATCTTCTGGTGATACAATGACATTCTCTGAAACTTCTTCAAGTTCCCAGAATCTTTTCAACGAGGAGTTCAAACCTGATTCAGATAATGACAAATGAAAATTGTTAACTGATATGTTAGGTGATTGAATCTTTCCCATGAAAACCCAACCAAATACTATCTCAAGTGCTGTTGGTTCCAAACCGTTACCCTCGATACGACCCGGTCGAATTATTAAAGAGAATATATCCGCTCCCAGTAGAAGGTCTATTGATTTCGGAATAGAAAAGTTCGGATCTGCTAACTTCTTGTTATAGACACAATTCCAAAACGAATGATTTACGAAAGAACTCGGCATTTCCGCACAAATCTTCGGAATCACGACGGCATCGAATGTAAAAGATGGATTTATTTGACCTGATGGGCGAATAGTACATTCAGTGCTGCAATTAGCAGAAGATGAGCTTTCACAAATTCCATTTATCGAAAATGAAGCATCACAAATTTTCAAGCCTAATCTATTTACACACGATTGAGTTATAATATTTATTTGAGAGCCTCCATCTAACAGAACTCGGACCTTCTGATATCTACCCCAAGCATCACGAATTTCGACCTCAGCGGTTGCTAAGAGAACGGTAGAATTTGAAGAAACATTCGTTAAAACCTGAGCTGAGCCTGAATCCGATGAATTTGCAGCATTGAAATGATACGTCTCTGTTGAAGAATCATTATCCGCATTATTGCGCATGTGTAACAGGGTATGATGCTTTCCGTTGCAAACACGACAATTTGACTTTGAAGAACAATTGTTAATCTTATGTCCAGAATGGAGGCAATTGATACACCAATTTTTGTTCTTCACAGTCTTGAACCGATCTTGAACAGTTTGTTCTAAAAATGATGGACATTTGTAAATACTATGAGCTAACTTGCAATAATTACAGGTTATACGTTTCTTGAATTCGCCTAAGGTCTTTAGCTGAATCACCCTGTAGCTTTGGAACATTACAGATTTCCTTCCAACATGTATTAGCGAGAAGTCTTTTATTCTGATATCTTTCCGCCAATGTCTGAAAAGCGCTTTCATAATTTTCAGCAGTCAATGGAAACCCTTTAACTTAACTAAAAGCATGAGAAGAAAGTGAACTAAGGAGGTATTGAAACTTTTCTATTTGACTCAAGTTAGAATTTTCATGTACCAAACTTTGGAACATATCGAAAAAAGTAGGCCACTCTTTATAATTCCCATTGAAAATGGGCAATACTATCTTTGGAAGTTTAACATTTGGCGAACTGATAGAGCAACTATTTTGGTTTTTTAATGGATTTATTACTTCAGGAAATAAATTAACATAAGTCGTTCTGATGGTGTAATAATTATCCATAAAGGCTGTTCGAATAACCTTCTCAGTGTTCAATTCCGGTTCTTCGGAAGATACAATCATAGAGACAATTGAAGTGTGTAAATTTTGAAATTCCACGAGAATATCCTCAAGTATTTCACATCTTAATTTGAATCTTACGTGGAGACTTTCATCAGTGACAGCGAATTGTGCTAAATTCAGAATTTCCTCGAGATCATCAATAACAATTTGACGACGAGCTTTGAGTTGTTTCAATTTTGTCGTCATTATTATTATTCAAGGTATACTGCAGAAAACAATATGAATTTTGTTTTGAGTAATTTTGAAAAAGAGTAAATAGACTAACCGATTGAAAAGAACTAAATTAATTAATAAAGTAAATAATTAAGATTGAATCTATTAAATTGAAAAACGAGTTGAAAATAATGAAATGAAAATAATGAAATGAAAATAAACAAAAACAAGAATGTCTATCTTTGTTTATGTTTTGAACCAAGGTTATGAGCATAGATGAGAAAAACAAAGGAAGAGTTGTCTATGTAATAAAAATGAAAGCTAAATTCTATAACATGCGCAGAAATTTATCCGCGATCAAAGAATCTATGAATGTGTTCGATATCTTGTCAAGTTTTTGAGGTTAGGTGAATATCGACAGATTGAAATAAATGCAAAATGAAAAAACGAATGAAAAATTCCAAAATGCTTGATGGCAATAATTTTGAAAACGCGGTTCGAAAATATGCGGCTCAAGAAGGACCAAAATGGCACGACAAGGGCCTTTGAAAGTTAAACGAAAACGAAAGAAAATTAACAATGAAATTCTGAAAAAAATATGAAAAAATGACTCGAAAGAAAATCGAATGCTGGAGCACTGACTTCTGCCTACCTGGTTTCACAGTACGGCTGAATTCACCTGTCCAGGCACTCGAGCGAGAATAGTCACTTTTTCACTAGAGTTCGAATTTGTAGAATTAACGAGAAATTTATTGCGAAGATAAGTGTTGCACTTTACCGAACGAGCGCGGCTTCAGTACTCTGTCTTTTTTCGACATAGGTCATATGCTCCAACATATGTTACGCGTCAATCGGAAAGTGAAATGAACATACGTGGGCCGCACGAAACGAGCAAGCAACTTGGAATAAGAATGAATGAATGCAACTAATAATAATGAGTTGCAGTAACACCTACAAACCATCACATAGCTTTATAGCTTTCCCTCTTCTCTTCCTCTCCCCTTCTCACCTATAGAGGATATTAATCAAAGGAAAAAACGGGTCGTATCGGCAGAAGTTTATCACAACGCAAATGATTCCCCGAAAAGTACAAATATCTCTAAAGGTCAATTTACGCAAAGTATTATAGAAACAGAGGAGACAGAAGTAACTATGGAGGAAGTCTTTCCTCCTATATAACCTTTCGTCACCTCTGCTTCTACTTATTTTTACTTCTTATGTTGGTACAAACACAAGGAAATTTGTGTATTCTTCATTGGAACATTAGATCAGTTAACTCCAATTATAACAATTTATAGATTCTTCTTAATGATTTTGGTCCTGATGTTGTAGCTCTCTCTGAAACGTTCCTGAGATTCGAGAGCAATTTTTCATTATCAGGGTATAGAATTATTCGCGAGGAAAGGAATGATGGCTTTGGGGGTATTGCGTTGGCAATCAAAGCTCATATTCCTGTTCAACCTATGACCATTTGTTTGCGACTAGGTTCTCGAATAATCGAAATGCACTGTTCATATAACAGATGGAAAAAATGTATTAGGGTTAATAAGTAGGGTTAAGTGTCACTTACTACTTGTCGAGGTCAAATCGGCACCAGATCTTCGGTTGCAACCAGTCGCTGTTTTCTCCATACAGCAAGGACTCAGTAAGCCCTTGTACACGTTCCTGCGAGATAATCTTGTTTTCTCGCCGTTAAATCGTTCGTTTAAATTTCGTTTTCGCACCTCTCACTTTACTCGTTCGTTAATATTCTCTTCTTCTATATTGTTCATCTACACGCGTGACATCAGGAATTAAGGTTTAAAAAAGGAGGGATTCGAACAAGCGCATCTCGCATTGAATTTAAACCACAGAACAAAATTAATAAGAACTAAACATACCCCCCACCCAAATGAATATTTGTCCCCTAAAATGAGGAATGAACAAAAAAAAAATTATTATTATTACCCCAATATTGAATGAACTGCATTGATTATGGAGTTCACAACATTTTCCGCCCTTTGAACGGTTGACATTGCCAAATCTTAAAAGAACTATAAAATAAATTGAAAATAAACGAATGTTTGATCAAATGCACCTTGTGCCTATTACATAAAAGAAATGAAATTTTAAAATTACTTTTCACCTTCAACTTGAGGTGGAGGTAATAAAGCCACTTTGTTTAAGGTCCGTGTAATTTCACCTGTTGGGGTTCGAATTTTAACTACTCTTACAATACCATCAGCACCTGGTATTAATTGAGTAACTTTTCCGATTGGCCAATGTGTTGGTGGCGCGTCTGGAGAATACCAGAGAACCAAATCACCTTCCTTGACTTTGACACAAGGCTTTGTCCATTTAGGCCTTTTCTGCAATGACTGAACGTATTCACTCGACCAACGTTTCCAGAAAGACTGAACTAATTGTTGGCATAATTGCCACTGTGATAAACGGTTTTGTGGAATATTGGTCAAATCAATCTCGACCCGTGATAATAAAGGTCCACCAACCAAAAAATGACCCGGCGTAAGTGGATCCAAATCTTCATTGGGCGAAGAAGTTTCGTTACAAAACGGTCGAGAATTCAAAATTGCTTCTATGCGAGTTACAACAGTCAAAAATTGCTCAAAATGCAATCTGGTACCACCAAAAATACGTTTCAAATGAAATTTGAAGGATTTCACGCCAGCTTCCCAAAGGCCGCCCATATGAGGAGCGGAAGGGGGTTATGATTCCAAGATATGTTATACGCCGACAAATAATGAGATATCTCTGGATTTTTCTGATAAAAAATTTCGTTATCTCTGTAATATCTCTAGAAGCACCTCTAAAATTTGTGCCTTGATCGCTATATATATTATTCGGTAAACCTCTTCTCGAAATAAATCTATCAAGCGCGGCCAAACAAGCTTCGGTAGTTAAAGAATTGACAACTTCCAGGTGTATGCCTCTAGACACCATACAGAATAATAATGCTACGTAACATTTCTGGTATCGTTAGTTGCGTAACTTAGAAAATTTAATTTCGAATGGACCAGCGTAATCCAATCCGGTATGCGAAAAACATTTTCCCGGATCTAAACGGTAAGATGGTAGGTCACCATTGGTGGCTGCACTGGATTTGCGCTAAATCTGTAACATTTCAAACAACGAAAATCCTACTTCTCAACAATCTACGTAAATTTGGAATCCAAAAATATCGATTTATCAAGGATTGCACTAAACGAGGCCCTCCATGACCAGAGATAAGGTGAAAATGATCACATATTAAAATTGCTAAGCGACTTTCTTTTGCAATCAAATAGGGATGCTGTTGTCTCAGGGGAAACTTGGACTGTCGTAAACGACCCCCACCATCAAATAACCCCTTTCCGAAATAAATGGTGATAGACATCTCATCTTCTTTGAAGCCACGACGCCTCGTTCAATTGATGTCATCTCATGAGATGAATATTTGGACTGCGTTAAACTAATAGCTAAAAGTAAACCGTTTTCACATTCGTTAGCAGTTAAGGGACCGCTTAATTTTTGTCGTGTTAAACATTCATTTCGTTTCCTGCAGTTTATACTAAATCTCAAAATGTATGCAAGAACCCGTTTTACCTTTGTAAGTGATGAAAATTTATCCAAAATCGTAATAAGCTCACTATCTTCGATTCTTTTCGCCGTCGTTGAAATATTTGAAACTATATTGATCTCAGGTAATTTTGATGGAATTTCATACTCGAATTTCCACTTAGATTCATGTTCTGAAAGAAAACTAGACCTTTCTACCAGAGATCACAATTTTTTAATTCTTTTGGGGTTAAACCCCTACTAGCAGGATCCGCAGGGTTGAATTTTCCCGGCACGTAAGACCAGCGAACATCGGGAACGTTTTCGTGTATTTGTACAACTCTATTTGAAATAAAGGTTTTCAATTTATAAGGCGGGGTTTTGAGCCAACCCAATACTGTACTTGAATCCACAAAACAGAATAAATTAGTTAAATTTATGAATGATCTGAGAGCCTCAATAGTAGCGTTCATTAATTTTGATAAAAGACAAGCAGCTCCTAGTTCTAGCTTGGGAATTGTTAACGTTTTCAAAGGTGCTACACGCGTTTTGGAAGCTATTAAATGCGTTATATAATTCCCTTCTGATGTGACCTTAAATAAATAACTGCCGCCATTCCCATAATACTGGCATCAGAAAAGCCTATTAACATAGAAGAAGACATTTCAGAACTACACATATACCTAGGAATCTTTATTTCCTCGAGCATTGATAACTGAGACCTTACTGATAACCACATCTCCTGGAGATCATCCGGAAGTGGATCATCCCAGTCAACCTTCAATAACCACAATTTCTGTATCATCGATTTCAATAAAAAGTAAATGGGCTTAAATAACCATTTATGTCATAGGTTCGAGCTACCCTAGATAATATTCCTCGTTTAGTTGCTGGTTCGTTCACATCATTAACTTTATACTGAAACGTATCTTACGTTTTGTCCCAAAACTTTCGTTATTGACTTATCATTTCCCATTGGTAGTTCCTGCGATTCCGATAATTCGCCCACAACATCAATATTAGAAGATGACCACTTTCCTAAATTAAGTCCACCGGCTTTCATCAAACCAATGAGCTGTTTTTTGAGTTCAAGAGCTTCAAAATATCGGCTACAAAAGTTTGCTCATTTAAAGCTTTAGCTGCCGATGGATACTTCGCGCCCTCGTCCTTCACGAGCTCTTTTAAGGTACGATTTGCAAGAAACGGTGATGTTGTGACACCAAAAACTACTCCATTATGGGTTGATTAGAATTAAATCTCCAAAAATGTGAAAATATTTTCTATCTAATGGATTCACAGTTACACATCTGAACATCTGACAAATATCACAAGTCAATGCTACCGGTCTTAATCTGAAACGAGTTATAATAACAGAAATATCCTGATGTAACTTGGGTCCGGACAATAAAATATCGCTTAAGGAAACTCCATTTCCATCACGTTCGGTTGGATTGAAAACCACTCTAATCTTAAAGTCATCAGACGTTCGTTTAACGACTCCATGATGAGTCATAATATATGGAGATTTTTCAGTAGCAGGAATAAGATGTCCCTGTTCAATATAATCTCTTATATTTTCCGCGTATTTTTTATAGTAGTTCGGATCCTTTTTAAAACGTGATTCCAATTTGTAAAATCTATTTAGGGCAATTTCTCTGTTTGAACCTAACTTTACATTCTCGTTCCGAAATGGAAAACTTACAACATACTGACCATTTGTATTTCGCCGAGTATTTTCCTTATAATGCGATTCACAAATTTGGTCTTCCGGTGAAATACGTTTCGGTAAAATTACTTCCTCTGACTCCCAAAATGCACGCAAAATTTCATTAAGTGACGGTTCATTCTCAATTGAAATGTAAGAAATCATTCCATCCACTGAAACAACCGATGGTGATACATTTCCCAAAATCACCCAATCGAGTGATGTCAAATAAGCGCTCAGATTTCCCCGAATAATTGATGGAACCGTTGGCGTTAAATCTAATAGTGCTTGAGTTCCCAACAAAATATCAACAGAAGATGAAATGTAAAATTCCGGATCCGCCAACTGTAATGACTGAACTGGCTTCCGACATCACTAGACATATCTGTGATCGGTAAATTTGAAATAATTCGAGATAAAACAATCGCTTCAAAATTATATACAAAATCAGAGTTATGCACAGAAATTATTTCACAATCCAATGCTCCACGCGGTTTCACACCCCTTGTTTCTCCGATTCCGGATAATTCAAAACTACATGTTTTACGTTTTTTGCCCAAACAGTTAGCCATTCTCTCAGTAATAAAGTTCACTTGTGAGCCTGAATCTAAAACTACTCTACATGGATACAGTTCGCCCAGTTTATCTTTAAAAAGAAGAAAGAGTAACTGAACCCGAAGGTTGCAAATGTGATCCATAAATATCCTCTTTAACCATCTTATTTTTATATTCTTTATCATGAAGTAAGCTATTATGTCGAGTACTAGAACAAAATTTACAATTTACTTTCATTCTGCAATTTGCTATACGATGGGGATATAAACATGCATAGCACAAATTATTATTTCTTACAAATCCATGACGTTCTCTCGGTGACAGTAAAATAAATTTAGTACATTGGGTCAATTTTTCATGATCGCCCCGGTAGAACAAAGACAAAACCTATTTTTCCCTTGTATTAAATTTGTATCGACCTCTTGGGATAAAATCGATACTTTCTTTCTGTAAGCACCGGTTGATCCTTGATTTTTCGAATAATTCACCTTGAATTCAACATCATGTTTCTTCATCTGCATATCCAATTTCAAACTTTCGCCTACTAACTGCATTTACTACGTAAAAATTCTATCAAATTGTCAAAGGATGGAAATTCTGTGTCTATAAATTTCTTCTCAAATTCCTCCTTAGATTTATTATCCAATAATGGTAAAGAAATCTGAATAAATATATAGTCAGTCAAATTCGGTATTTTCATATCGCCCAATGCCGTTACGTTCGTTTTTAAAATCTCACATAATTCTGATATACCTTCGAAATTATCATTACGTAAAGGTTTCAATCCAAATATTGTACGCAAATAATGATTCGCGATAATGCGTTTATTCGTATATCGTTGTATTAATTGATTATAAACAACAACATAATTTTCCGGTGAAAATCTAATAGTCTGCGCGAACTTCAACGCTGAACCTTCCAAATGATTAATTAACACGGTAAATTTCTCGATATCAGAATAATTGGTGTTGTGTACCAAGGCGTCATACATTGCCCTAAAAGCAGGAAATTTTTCAGGACTTCCATCAAATTTAGTTATGGTAATATCGCGTAAGGACAATTCTTTCTTCATATGCGGACTAATAACTGACTGGGGGTCACTGACCTTCTCACTGTATTTCCCGGCGCATGCTAATATTTCGAAATAAATCTCATCGAAATTTGATTCCAACTGAATGACGTCGGTAAAAACTCTTCATGTTTTATTTACCTGATAAGATCTGAAGATTATCAAGAGTTGCGGCGAATTTATCTCTCAACTTATCGACTTGAGACACTCTTAACTTAAATTGAGTTAGTTTCTGGGGTAGTTGTTTGGTCAACTCATAACAATCCTATAATTGACGCCAAAATCGTTCTTTATATCCAGTTACTTTTCTAAACAAAATTTTATCCTCTTCGCTAGCGGAGGCCATATTAAATATTTATTTTTTATGAAATAATTATAGACCGATAATTTAATGCGTAGTGAGAATAATACAATGTACTCAAATAAACCAAACAGTAAAAAAATGAATATTTATCGTTATGACAATAAAAATATGTATTCCAATGTTTCAAAATTGTTGGCAATTAGATCAACCGTTCGCCGTTCGAAAAATATCCCAAACTGAATGAAACTAAAATCCGTTTCTCTTAATATTGACAATAATGCCACGTTGAAAACCACGTTCAAACCACGCTCTGCTACCAATGTTTGCGACTAGGTTCTCGAATAATCGAAATGCACTGTTCATATAACAGATGGAAAAAATGTATTAGGGTTAATAAGAAGGGTTAAGTGTCACTTACTACTTGTCGAGGTTAAATCGGCACCAGATCTTCGGTTGCAACCAGTCGCTGTTTTCTCCATACAGCAAGGACTAAGTGAGCCCTTGTACACGTTCCTGCGAGATAATCTTGTTTTCTCGCTGTTAAATCGTCCGTTTAAATTTCGTTTTCGCACCTCTCACTTTACTCGTTCGTTAATATTCTCTTCCTCTATATTGTTCTCTACACGCGTGACATCAGGAATTAAGGTTTAAAAAAGGAGGGGATTCGAACAAGCGCATCTCGCATTGAATTTAAACCACAGAACAAAATTAATAAGAACTAAACACCATTAACTCATCTCTACTTCCCCATGATTGTCAAGTTTTAGGCGCTTGCCTAGGTGGCAATGTCACTGTGATTCTGTCCTACCTTCCTCCCAAGTTCAGTATTCCAAGCTCTGTGTGGGATGTATTGGATCAGGCCTATTCTGGTAAACGTACGATTTGGGTTGGGGATTTAAACACTCAACACACTTCTTGGGGATCCGGTTTTTGTAACTCAAGAGGTATTAGCTTCCTCATTTTTTTATTGCATAGTGATCTTGTCCTTCTGAATGGGTCTATTCTAACAAGAGTCTCAAGACCTGGTATTCTTCCTAGTGACCCTGATTTGACAGTTGCTACAGCTGACGTTGCCAGTCACTGCTCCTGGTCTATGCATTGCGATACAGGCTTTAGTGGCCATTTTCCTACCATTGTCACGGTCAATGATCCCTCATTAGTCTTTCCTAAAACCATCATTAGTAGTTCTCATAAGTATGATATTAAAAAGGCAGATTGGAATAGGTATCAAACTAACTTGATTGTATCCCCTAGGAGGAATACTATTGACTCAGCAGAACATCTTATTGAGGCAATGACTGAGAGTGCTGAGGATGCATCCTCGAGGAAATATAGTATTGTCTGGTGGAATGAGGTTATCGAAGATGTTGTTAAGTTGAGAAGAGAAGCCTTTGTTCAATATCTTGCTCATCCGTCTATGGAGAACTGGATTGAGGTTGAAAGCCTAAGCTCGCAATAAAATAAGGCATTTTAAGAGAGAATCCTTCAGATCATTTTGTCAGGGACTGAACTTTTCCTCTTCCCAGAAGTCCTGGAAACAGATTAGGAAGTTTTCTGGTAAGACCAACCATTGCAATATGTCACCTCCTATACCTGATAGTCTTTCGCGTAGTCTATTGGGTAAATCTAACGGCAGCTGTTATTTCAATGTCCCATATCATTCATGCTCCTGACAAGTTTACTCTAGGCGATCTGGACCTAATACTCAAATCTTCAAAAACTTCAGTTCCCGGCCTTGACCGCTTGGGTTATCCTATGTACGCCAACCTTCCTAGTTCTTACAAATCAAGGTTGCTGGTTATTTTCAATGAGATTCTGGTAACAAGAACAATCCCCAAGGCGCTCACAAGCTATAGAATAATTCCCATCCTAAAACCAGGTAAACCCCCTCTTCTAGCTAGGAGTTATCGTCCCATTTCTTTAGCTCCCTGCATTACAAAAATTTTTGAAAAGATGATAAGGGTTAGAATTGAACCAATAATACAGAAGAGATTGGGGGATGCAAATGTTTTTGGATTCAGGAGAGGCAGATCCTTCAATGATGCCATCACGCTTTTTAGGGCCCATGTTCATAGAGCTTTTGCAGGAGGAAATTATGTCATGGCAGCATTCCTGGATATTAAATCAGCCTATGATAATGTTTTGGTGGATGTCCTCAGGAATGAACTGTTGGCCTGTGGCATCCAACCGTGTTTTGCAGAGCTCATATCCAGACTTTTTGGGAGTAGGGAGTTGTTCATTAACAGCTCTGTCTCAGGTAATTTACTAGGCCCACATAGACCAGGTAAAGGCCTTCCCGAGGGTTCAGTAGTTCACTCAGTCCAATGTTGTTCAACCTCTATGCGTTTCTGCCTACCTGCTTATTTATTGACGGTGTCCTTTATATTCAGTATGCGGATGACCTGGTTGATCTTGTAATTGGTAAAAATCTGGAATATATGAGATTTTCCCTCATTGCTGTGCTTAATCGTCTGGCAGCATGGTTAAGGGATCGTAATTTATATATATCCCCTGACCAATCCTCTGCCATGATACTGGCTAAATCGAGATTGCCATTAGATCCAGCTAATTTCAAACCAGGGTCATCTACGATCCCATGGAAGACTACTGTTAAATATCTGGGTGTAGTTATAGACCGTAAACTTAAGTGGAAGCCCCATGTCAATGCTGCGTCCTCGAAGGCTATGAAGGCTCTTATCATCCTAAAATACGTTTCAGGTAATTATTGGGAAGCTCATCCCAATAATCTTTTACTCCTCTATAAGGCATTGGTTCATCTCCATCTTGATTATGCCTCGTTGACATTTGGAAGATGTGCCAAGGCTACTCTGTCCAAATTAGATCGTGTCCAATTTGCTTCCTTAAGATTGGTCCTAGGCATGATGAGGTCAACGCCAACGAATATCCTGCTTTCGGAGTCTGCAGAGACCCCTCTTAACATAAGAAGAAAATGGCTGGCTTTAAAATACATCTCTAAAGTCCTACGATTTGAAGACCACCCTCTGTTGGACTTACTTGACGGCGTGAATCAACTTAGTGGACTGTGGTACAATGATTCGACCTCCCTTACATAGAGGTCTTCTTAGAGTTGGCCCCCAAAAAGCGTGTTTATGGAGAGCAAAGTGTCTTCCGTAATTTGAGATGTCAACCCCTATGAAGACTTGCATTGTCCCGGTGTACTTGTCTGGTTCGCCTTAGAGTTTCATTGCCAATAATTCTGACTTTATGAACCTGGTCGAGAGTAAGTTTCCTGGCCATGCTCTTCTCTTTACAGATGCATCTGTGGGCAGCTCGCTAGTGGGCTATGGTGTTTACTGTCCATCCCTCTCAGTGAACATTTCAGGTAGGCTTCCAGACCACTGGTCTATATTTCTAGCAGAGATGCATGCTATTAGTGTTGCAGTTGATGTTGTCATTGCAAATAGGATTGGCAGAGCCCTGATTGTGAGTGACTCTCTTGGCTGCTTACAATTTATAAAATCAAGGAAGTTCACCTCTAGCATAGACATTAATATGGTAGATATGATGGAGAAGTTTATGGTTGCAAAGGACAATTACTTGAAGATTTCCTGTGTGTACCGAGCCATTCCCATATCGTTGGTAACGATAAAGTGGATCAGTTGGCAAATGAGGCTAGATAGATTGCGGTGCCCCAGTTAATTCAGGCGGGGCCGGAGTCACTTTGGCCACTTCTCAAAGGGATCTAGGTACGAAGTGGTGTTCACTTTTCAAAAAGGTTGGGCGCTGTTAAGGGTAGGACATATGCCCAGATGGTTGGTTGCTCCCCATACAATAAGCAATGGTTCCGAGGAGTGGATAAATCTAGAAAATTCATATCTACTATTTGCAGGCTTCTGCTCTGCCCATTGCTGTTCTCCTGAGCACTAATTTCGATTAGGATTGTTGACTGTCCCTTGTGCGTCTGCGTGTGAGGCCTCAAGCTATTTTCATCTGTTTTTGATTGCCCTAATTTTACCTCCTAATCTAGGATATTCTATGACAAACTTTCCAAGATGAGCTTCAGCTTTCCCATTATATATATACCTGGTTTTATTTTCGGAAAATTTGACTGCCTATGAAGCAATTTTTACTTTTCTATCCACTAGTCAGATAAAAATTTGAGAGTAACACTTTGTTTGATGTATTCCGGCTTAAATATTGTCAGCATGTTTAATGTCCCTTTGTGTGAATCCATTTTTTTGCAATCCATCACCTATCACTGCTTTACATTGAAAATGATTTTTACAAGTTGAGATAATCAAATACTATTTTATATGGGTTGATATAGGTTCATCTGTAGCGGCACTCTGTCAGCGGCAGGGGAATGTATATGGATCTCATGGCTGCACTCTATATAGCCATGCATAGCTTAATTCACAGCGCTTCGGTGGCCTAGAGGTTAGCGCTCAAGTTTCACACCGACTAGGTACTAGGTGCCGGGTTGAACTCCCGGCGGCTCCTCAAAACTTCTAACCGCTGCGTCTAAGACATGGCGCACACAAGCCATACTGATGAGTCCAAATGTGTGCGCCAGGGGACGAAACGCATAAGTAGGGATAACACTTTCGATCCTACACATCCTAGACTCCCCAGTACCAGGAATCAACCCATTGGAAGCATAAAGCTGGTCCGTTCTTGTTTGGTGTATTATACTGATATTGGGTACATAGCATCACTGCTGAGCCCAGCTACTTCCCCGGTTGTTGCAAGGGGACTGCTTGTATGCCGGTGATTGGCAATTAGAAGAAGAAGAAGAAGAAAACATTTAAGGACTTTTGGAGATAACTAATTTTCGAGTCTTTGTTTACACATTCCTTTTCTAAACTGATATATTAAATTTCAGGAGATCCGTGTTTTCTATTAAAATCATGTTTTTGTTTCCAATTCGTGGATTATCTTTACCAATAATTCGACTTGACTTGTGTTCACCGATGTGTTATCAGTTGCCGAATTTCCCGTTGTGAATTTTTCGGAAAATTTACTATCGGCGACCGGAATCATTTCAACTTCACAACATTTTTAGTTTTTTGTGCACAGCTCGAATGAAAAACTTTTAGACACAAAATACATTTAAGACCGTTGGACGTATTAGGAATAATACGATCACAAAGTCCACAAAGTGAATCGCTTGTAGGAGCATCGTTCGCTACAACCTTCTCGCATGACATCTTGAATAGGGAATGTAGAATTGAATATATCTATATCGAAAAACAAAACATTTAAATGAAGTGGACAAATAGTAAACTCGAAGTCGCATCAAATTTTGCACGGGCTTTCTTTAACAGGGATAATTTGTTTAATATTAATTTTTCACTAATCACAATACCAGTTCCTTTAAGAAAACGTTTATTATTAGACACAATATCGCGTTTCCACCGGTGAACGAACTGAATGGAAACAGATCGGTGACTTCCTTGTTGATCCATGTTTTTTCCAATGCGATAACATACGTGCAAATCATCAACTTTAATCTTCTTACTGGAGTTTTGAGAATTCGGTTATTAACAATTTAACAGATGCCCTCATATAAATTTTCATCGTTCGTTTCGTTTATTAGATGCACAATTAAGTGACTTTCCTTGTCTGTGTGAATTTTCTTGTTTTTTATCATCAATTTTACATTTGATATTCTTGATGTCATCCTTTAAGGTAAACAGATTTTTTTTCATGATGTATTCGAATGCAATCAACTTAGTCATTAAGTCACTAATTGTAAGAGATCCTGAAGAAGCCTGTAGGTCATCCAAGGTTGTATTTTTCAGCATTTTGGTGACCTCATTTGTTAGCCCACACAAACCGGCGTTAAGGACTTCCTCCATTTTGTCTACGCGAGTATTCAACCCCGCAGGATCAATTTTCTGACCTTTCTTACTCCTCTTTATTGGATCACAATATATTCAAATATGAACCAGACAAGCAATTGAGAAAACAACTTCAGTCTAATTGTTAAATATTTTATATCAGTGATAACGGAGCTAAACAGATGAGCTACGCACACATTGACAGACAAATGTGGAATTCAGCACACTTTTTTGAAGACCATTATTCTTACCGCGCATATTTTATACACTATCATAACCCTATCGCCTTAAATTGTTTATCTTCAAATTAATATTGTCTAGTTTTTCAACAAAACAAATGACGTTAGTCCAGCGCCTGTTTTCTCGATAATTGGACAAAAAGCTTGGAAATACTCTCTTGTTCCTAACTTTTTTAGTTTCTGTGTTAAAATTGACAAATCTCATTATGATACTAATTTGTTCTACGTGAGAAACATCAGGAGTACAATCTAGTATTATTATTCATTAATTCGGCATAGAATTGAAATTAAATGTTGAATTTGGTTACTGAGTATGTAAATTATTAAATTTTTAATTTTATCTCCAAGTCGGCATTTTTTTTAAATCCGTATCCTTCATTACTGGTCGTATGTCGTATGTGTTCATTGAAAGATCAAATTTTCCTAACACATCAATACATTTAAGAAAATTACCATTGTTACTATCGTATAACCTTTGGCTTTGGTTACGAAAAACCATTATTTGTGTACTTAGAAATTGGACCACATTTATTATTCTTTTGATTACATCGTACCAGCGCTGCTTTTCAAATTAGTAAACGTCAATTTTGGAAACTGAATACAGTAGCCATTCTCTGTGATATTTTTCACCGTTTCCTAAATGCCTTTCATGAGAATACTCAGAAAATTTTCGTCCCGAAGAGTCACGCGGAAAATTATACTGTTTAATTTGTTTAATGGGCGTTTCAATTAAGAACTGGATCAAAGTAGCGTTAAAACTTCTGGCCAGAGCCCAGGGTCATCTTTGGAAAAAGTTGGTTTTGGTGACAATAGTTGTCCTGACGATGACGATGATGTACGAGACGCAACTTCGGTAGCATCATCTTGAATTAAAAACAGCCCAAAAAATTCATATTATTGTTCACATGAGTACGTATCTATCTCCTTGACTGAATAAACTAATTTATCTATCTATGAATAATTATTTATATTTATATAAATTGGAGTGTCTGTTTGTGATATTGAAATATCCGATTTTACTAAATGCTTATTGACGTTAGCAATTTGTAGAAAGTACCTACATTAAATACGGTTCATAAAACAAAATATCATTTTTGTCTGTATATTCGTTCCGTCTAATATGTAACACGACCGGAAAAAATTTTTTTTATTCAAAATTGAAAAAGAAAGATATTTTTTTTTATTCAAACAGAAGTTATATTTATTTGTATAGAAAATTGCATAGCAAGTCAGATCACTTTCATAGATATCATTACTGGTTTTTGTCTTTGACGATTGTGTGGAAGTGCAAATGGTAGAGCCGTAAAATATATACTTATTTTAGTTGAATTTTTATTACGTTCTTCTTCTTGTTTTCTTTTCCTTATTAGGTTACCAGATAATTTCGTTTTTTATCGTGATCACTCATAGTGAAAACACGTTGAAACAATCAGTAACACACAAACTATTTATAACAAGAATTCAATGTGCACCTTATACACACTTTCAATAAAATGATGTTCCTTTGTTTTGTCTATCTCGTTCGTTAAAATCTGGGAATCCTTGTGACCCCATCTTGCTTGCGTCGAATGCGCATAGCGAACTAAAAAAACCATGGAACTCTCACTCGGCTTGAAAAATGGTACCACGCAATGATTGAGTAGGCGAAACGAAGATTTTCGCGATTCCTAAAAATACGCGTGCGGATGGATGCTACGCATAAAGAAATGATGCATACAGTTCTGTATGAGAAACCTGCGATTCATTACGTTATTTTATTCTTTTACACACGGAAACAGCCACAATTTTTTTCTTTTGTCATCACATTGAAATGACTATCATGAGTATAAGTTTAGTAGTTGACTGTTGAGTTTGCGCCTTTTGTGTTTCAGAGTATTTGAATGAGGCCTTTGGTGCCGTGTTTTTGTGACTTTTGTTTAACGTTTAACTAATATCCTCATTTCAAAACATGGAGTACACGATTATGTGTGGCTGACGGGAGACGACTCGTATAATCGAGTGCTGCATAATCGTCTCTCGGCTTAGACGAGAACGAGAGACTGCATAATCGTCTCTCGTATAATCGTATCTCGCTTGTATAATCGAGTGCTGCATAATCGTATCTCGTCTAAACCGAGAGACGATTATGCAGCACTCGATTATACGAGCGAAAGATCGTGTTGTCGTCTATGTCTCGTCCCCACTCCCCACGCAGCTGTTTTGTACAGATTAGTATTAGTAACTACTAACCGTTATTTATAATCGAGATATCTCGGGACATTTCTATAATCGAATGATTTCGTTAGTATATCTCATAATCGCCCACCTCCATCTAATTCCTCGAGAATCCGCCTTCAAAGCCGTAGTATGTTCTCACCGCTTCGACGCAGATAACCCGCTGGACATCGCTGAAATGAAACGATCTCAGATCAGCTTAGATCGCGCAGAGGCCAGCCTCGGATTAATCCTAGAACGGCTTTCCATTACGTTCTCGTAGGTCATCGATGTAGATAACACGCTAATTCAGTCAAAGAAGCCTGCGTTAGGCATGCCTCCAACCGTTTATTCAAAGTGGATTTGATTTGTTATGAATATACAAGGAACGTGAGATTGGGAAAAATAGCGAGGAAAAAAGTGATGATGAAAGGAAATGAAGAAATATACGGTTCAGAATTTTTTGATGAGGCACTGCCTCATAGGACAAGCCGCCACTGTTTCTTAGTAAGCTGGTTGCCGCAGGCATCGCATCGGGGTGCATTCACAAACTCACTCATACTCATACAAACTAACGTCAAAGTAACGGTTCAAAACGACTAGTACTTTATCTATGGCTTCAAAATATCTACTGACGTTATAACGTTGAGCTTGAAAGTAACGTGAACTTAAACCCTTAGCGTAAAATGAAATCATAAACGTGAATATTAATAAATATATAAATATTGAGAGACTTGTTCAATAAGCCTAATATATGTTTTGTTGTTTACAAGGTCTATGTTGCGCCTATTGTACCTACATACTTATTGATACTCCACTACAAAAGCACAATAATTTAGGTGGCGGTGGCGGCGCCGCCCTGACTGTTCCCGAGTCTGAGGCGAGCTCCAGAACAAGCGCTAAAAAGCTCCTGACCTCAAGTTAATGCTCTTTCACTTTTTGCGAAACTGGGAATTATGAATTATCATTGAATTTGGTCACAATGAATGCTGAAGCGTTCTTTCAAGGATTCAAAGGAATATCTTTCTTAGATAATAATTATTTTATTGAATATAATATTAAAAACACTCTGTATACAAGCAATTTATTCTTACACGGTACATTCACTTACATTACATTACATTGTCATAAAAATATTTCCTACAACTCTCTGCAGAATAGAACATTTCCGAAACCTACAAATTTCTTTATCGTTATCAGCTTTACAAAGTGAGTTTCGTTTTAGGTCGTACGTTGTCGTGAAAGATGTATGTTTCTTAATGCCGTTTATATCAAAGTATTGTCGCGAGTTGATATCTCATCTAATACATACGAAGTTATTTGATAGATGTTAATGTATTTTCAATATAATATGTGCACAAAAATAAACTTACAAAAGGAAATGATAAATATATTGATTTGGACCTTTCGCTCGCTGTGTATTGTAGTGTTTTTCTGTTGATGATATGGATTTTCACAAACGAAGAGGTCAGTTACATTTATGTATGATAAGAAGGCAGTAATAATTTTACATTTCGGTGGTTCTCGTCTCCTGGACTAGATACACTTGGGATCCGGGCACCGAGCTTGTGGTGACGAAGGAACGGTGCTTTGTGCGGATGAGGGAAAGGCTGCTCTCGGCGGTTTCCGCACGGTCTTCTGCAGCTTCCAGCTCCCTCTGGAAGCGACGCACGCGGGTGACGTTTTGTTGTGACACTCCCTCCTACAAAATGATTATGATAGATTTATAAGTTCATTATTAAGTGAACTCGATAGCATTTGCATCAATTTGATAATCAATCCTCACTTTGCGTCAAGTTACAAATGACGAGTATAAAATTCAATTTTGTAATACTTTGTTTTACTATTGATTTATGATCGTTAATCTCAGAAATGAAATGTATTTTTTTGGGCACTTATTCGCTTGCCCAAATGCCTGTAATTTTGGAATATCGAGCCGAAAATGGTCGCAATCGATTGGGTAAGACCTGATGAAGAATCGATGGTAAAATTCAGTATGTATTTCTATCTGTATGTATTTTCTATCTGTATGTGTATGTATTTTCTATCTTCTGAAAACTTCATTGTCAGAATATCTCGGTATTTTCGGTTTTTTCCAAATTTTCGAATATCTAGTTGAAATTGGTATAAATCGATTGGGTTCGATTTCCTGATGAACAACCCTGGTCAAAATTGTGTATGACCGACCAGCAGTATATTCTCGAGTTTACGAAGAAGATGAGCTAGATTGTTCATATTCTTCAGAATAGGTTCAAATATTTTGTCCGAATATCTCGACGTTTGTTTAAGTATCACACTGTTCCAGATATTCTATTATGGAAATGTGTTTACTTGATGAAGCTGTTGCTGACTTTAAATATTCATAGAGAAACAGAAGCAAAATGTTCTTGTTGTGCGAAAATAATTAATTGAATCAGTTGGGAGTACTTAGAGTTGTTGAATTTCCACCCAAAATATATACAACAATGAGCAAATCGAAAAACACCAAAACACGAATTTCTTAGTTTCATGAAAATATTGATGAAGACTTTCATAATCAAACGAAAATATTGAATATAGAAATAATATACTTAGTCAATTAGTCAAAAAACTGAACGTAATGCAGTTTAGAATGTACATTAAGGATATTAAACAGAGGTACTCCAAGGGATAAAATATGACTAGGAAATTTCATTGTAATTTAGAGAAATGGTGCAAACGGCTATTACTGACAGAAACGACCTTTAAGAATTATCTTCTCAAATTAAATGTACCTATAGGACTGTACAATATCTCAATATGCTGACACAAGAAAAACATATTTCACCTGTTCCTGAAGTTGCCTCTTGTAAAGATTAACCTTCTGGTTAACCTTCTCCAAAGTCTCCTGAAGGATGGCGATGTTCTTTTGGTCTTCCTCGCATTGGATCATAACCTCTTTGACGCTACGTTCTTTCTTCCTCAAAATCTTGATGGTTTCAGCATGACGTCTCTTCTCCTCGTCCAATTCAGCCTCCAAGTCACGTAATCTGGCTTCGAGTTTGCTTATGATACGCTTGCCTCCAACAATTGCGTTTGCTTCTACTTCTTCCAAACGAACGCTCAAGTTTTTCACTTCAATTTCGAGGGATTTCTTGATAGCTTCGATCTTGACTACACGTTCTTGTTCTTCGTGAAGGAGTTCAACAGTGTGTTTGAGTTCAACCTAATGGTGAAAGGAAATATTTAGCGGTTTCAACGGATTTGATCGAGAGTCTAGATTGGGGAGTAGGGGACTGCTCAATCAAATTTATTTTTCAATTAACACAATACAAATAAGGGGTCTTGCAATGAGGCGTGTCAACCTTGAAGTTGTCAAACTTTATCTCAAAATAAAATGAAATCAGTTTGGGATATTTCAAAAAATTTATCAGGTAAATGCACAATCAAAAAATTTAGGAATGGAACTGGACTTCGTTCAGATGACCACATCAAACAGTTGTTTTTTTTTATAATGAAGTGATATTTCTTGAAGTACATGCGAGTTTCCACCCGACCTATAATGCATATTTTGCATATTGACGAAATCGTCAAAAATGAGCTCCGTCACTGAAGATAGTTTTGCGATGAAATTCATCAGCTTGGTGTTCGTTTCTAGAGCCCAACCGGAGAAGGTACGTCGCATCAAATGGTATTGAATTGGATTGTATCTAGATCCAACTCTGCAGAACGCACTTGAATTGACTGATTTGGATAATTGGCTACAAAGTTTCAACGGCAGCTGTCTTGCAACTCTTCGACCAACCCGTTGTCTTATTTGCACTGCATAATCGCATTAGGAATATGCAGGTTACTACACTGAATAAATTGATAGTGACAGTTCAATAATAAGAAAAAGGATGTGATCAAGAATTGACTTCAAAGTAGTCTAGGTCTTACTGAGAAATCCCTTTTATGAAGGATTGAATCAGAAAATAATCAAGAATGACTCAACGAGGCGATGTTACCTTCATCAAGTAACCGCGCAGTTGGAAACTACAGTTATACTCATATAAACGCGAGTGTTAAAGAAATCAAACACGAGTATGATAAAAAGATTCCATGAATGAAAAGAGTAATTTATAAGAGCAAACCTGGGATTTGGTCGTACGAGGGTAGCTATCAACATTGAAATTCGATAATACTGCATCGACCTTTCCATCAATAAATTATCTTGTGATAATTTGAATTTGAACTTTTGCGAGATTCGTAGCCTTTGACTCGGTGATATACTTATATTTGACATTAATTTGGATGGTCATCGGAAGTTAGCATATGATAATTTAGGACCCTTATTTTGTCGTGGCTAACATAAATTCAAAGCATCCTGCTAATTTTCAATGACAACCAGGCTGCAATTAACTGAAATGTGCTGTTATGTTCAGATCTCGGCAATGGTCTTGAAAAGCCCCTAATAAAGGGTAATCAACTTATACCTATACAGGGTGAGTCTTTGACCACTGCGTTAATTTTAACCGTAGGTTCTTGAGATCAAAAGAAACACTTTTTCCATTTCGGTTTTTCCATATTCAGCTGCGTTAAAAAGTTATAAGCATTTTCAGTTTTCACATTGGGCAAATACCCCTCTGTAGTCCAGTTTAGTTTGAATGAAAAATACCTTCCACAGCTTCCACTAATGAATTCCACACTGAATTGTTTAAAAACATTATTTTCCCTCTAAAAAATGATTCACTCACTCATGTTTCATCCGATGAACTCCATATCCAGAAGGAAGATACAAAATACTAATTTTTTGTTAAAAAAAATTCAACACCATAAACATAGATTTTTGTTGTTCTACTATAATTTCTTTCTACTTCAAGATTATTAAACCATCCCTTTCTAGTGAGAAATTAAAAAAAAACCTCAGAATTGTTGGATGTTATCATCATAATTTGTATTTTTCTTCTTAAAATTTCCAAATCATGAAAACTTCACTCAAAGCCAGAAAAAATCATCTATGATTTTCCAAACACTGATATTACTGAAGTTTCTTCTCCTTGACAGAGACCATTGAACAGGTCTATGAAGTCTCTTGATTTTTTTTTGTTAAAAATTTGAAAATCTTTTTCGAAATCTTCAACAACAATGAATGATGTCACTACGAATAATTATTTTAAAGTGATGTTCTTTGCTTGATGATTATTTTCTGTACTGAATCCCAATAACAATTTACTTGGATAGATTGCAAGTATTCCCAGATTTAGGTGTGTAATTATTCTTGCTTGAAAAAATGTTTTTTAGATCATTAATATGAATGTATTCTGTTTAGAATATAATTAATTACTGAACATGAGTTAATTTTTGGATTTTATAATCAGAGTATCTGTTTTAATCATGTAAACAAAAACATAAATATTGAATAATGGTTATTCATAGATTATGTCAAATTTTAATACCTTACCATGGAATATCAATTTATTACCGAACCTCAGGAGAGAAAAAAATTAATAATTGCAAAGTTTTTTTAAATGAAAGATAATATCTGTAACCATTATTGATCTTCAGGTATAATTTTTCTAAGTGTAACGAGAGTGCATTATTATCACATTAAAATGTTATAACGCCTCTGTGGTGGGTAGTTTCCAATAAAATAGTGTTCTGTGGTTCCCTGTTGTTTTGATTATGTTTGAAACTGTAAACAGTTATTTGTATCTTCAAGAAAAAAGTGGAAAATATTCTAGGGATGATTTCGATAGTTTGAAATAATTCAATTCAGTATGAAATGATTATGGTCAGAAAATGCATTCTATTTCAATCTTTCTTGTTTATGAGCCTATAGCTTCCAGTTTCAATATTGATAGAATTTTAATTAATCATGCATCATAACAAACATTCAGAAATATTAAAATCAAGTCCAATTCTATTATCTCCTAAGTTTGTGAACCAGGTTGAATCGATGTATGAAATAAAGATGTGAAAAAAAGATCTTTAAAGCCACAAAACAAATCTAGGAGACTGGGTTCGAAGTTTTTAAAACTCATATGGGCTTAATTTGAAGCATTCCTATTTTAGAATAGATATAATTTGATGAACGCTGAAAGTCTGAAGCTATAAAGAACCAGCTCTTCATGAAGACAAGTCTTCAATTTAACAGGTCCTGACAGAAAATACATTACCTATTTCAACGCTTATTACGACAATACACCGAAGTACCTATGTGGGTGATGGAAAACTTTTTCTCTATTTATTATAGAATATGACTCTGGATTCAATATTAAACAAGGTGCTAGACATCATTAATAATGAATACAGCAAATGGAAATTTAGATTTTGTAGTGAATGTAAGACAAAAATTGTTCAGTTGTTAATCTCATCTATAGTGTTTAGTGGTAGAACCATAGACTGGAGAAATTTTCTCAACCTTGTAGAAATATTTAATAAAGACATAAAATATGGCAACATTGAACAAATCTGATAATTGAATTATTTCAGCACAGAGTTGGATTTGGGAAAATCAGAAAATTTTGACAAATTTATATCGATTTAATTCCTTTCAACTTCAAATATCTCAAGAACGGTGCAATTTAGGAGAAAAGATGAGGAATGATTTTATCTGCGAAAAAGACTAATGATTCCAGGAAGTACAAGATACAGACCTTTAGTTCAAGTGATATTTGTTTTTCATGCAATTTAACCAATCTGAAGAGTAGTAGTGAGAAACCCACATGAAATGGAATAAATCTAATGATGCCAAAATATGCATGACTGTTATCAAAAACCTTCTACAAGAGATCATTTCAATTGATATTGTCGTTTGAATATTACAGGTGAAAATGCAATTTTTTTATGATATTTCAACACCCTATATCTTTTGAACGGGGCCAAATTTCGAAAAATATTATAAGAAGAAAATGTTTCTTTTGACGTCAAGAATCTATGGTTAAAATTAACGCAGTGGTCAAAGACTCACCCTGTATAATTGCTATGTTTCGTAAAATTAGTTTGATTCGATTTGAGCGACTTTCATTGGAAAAAAACATTTTTGGGCTGCTTATATCTACTGATTTTGCATACCAAATCTGGATTAGGGAAATTTATGAAACACTGAAATATCAAGGGTACCAATGGATAATACAAATTGGCCATTAGAGATACGAAAAATTCTGCTTTTGATATACCTGCACCCGTTGGTAACGTTCGTCAGAAATTCGAAGTTCTTTGGTGATTTCTTCGTAATCAGATACAATGGTTGATAACTCCTGTTCTATCTTGGTCTTAGAGGAAGCCAAGTTGACGTTGATGGTGGTGAGTTCGTTGATCCTAGTGGAGTACTCTTCAGCTTGCTGTTCAGCCTGTCTCTTTCCACGTAAGGCCTAGAAGAAATGGAGCGTCAGAAATTTAACAAACAATGAAATTGAACATGCTGTTAACTGAGTAGGAGCCCTATCTATCAAATCTGTGATAATATTTAGGAGCCCGCCTCCCACCAACGGTCCCAGACGGCAAAAATGGCTCGTGCAGCATCAGATAGATATCTGACGCCTAGTAAAGTCACATTGTTTGAGCCTTTCGACTCTAGAAGCTCAATTCAATTCAATTCATTTATTTTTATTGCAGATTAAATAAATCGCCCTTACAATAGCAAGAGCAACATAAAATGTAAAGGCGTCATATTACGAACCAAACTAGAACAAGAGAAAACTGCAACAGGGAGATGTTGAAGATGTAATAACACTTCATCCGTTTATTTACATTACCTGCTATTGGGTTTTGAGCTGTTCGTATGGAAGCAACAGTATAACGTTATCGATGATGATGGGGCATTAATCGTATCGTGGCAATTTGTACGACAATTCGAAAGATTTCATCATTTATAAACTAACAAACAGAACTAAGTTATTGTCTAATGGAATCCTGAGTCATTTGTTAGTAGACATTTTTTAGATATATCAAGAAAAATACAAACATTAAATGTGTGTTACATCAAGCAGGATAATCCTTGTTCGACACCATATTGGAATAATGAAAATGGAAAAACTACGGTCATCCGTAAATTGCGTGATGCGGTAACGTGAATACTGCAAGTTATTCAGGATTGCAAAATACGCATGGGCTGAACGGCGTCCCAACTAGGCTGGTGTCCTTGAGCACAAAATAATTTGGTGCTTCTTTGGAAAGGAGAAGAAGCGATTAATGAAATTTTTTACTCAGTATGACCATTTATCAAAGGTAATCGAATTCGGTAGGATATGATTTGTCATCAATGATATTAGAATGTTGCTGGTTTTGTTTCTGCTTGAACTGAATCCTATTGTCATTCGAGTAATTTTTTTTTTTCACATGGACATTATCTGTTTATTTTACCTTAGAAACGGTTGCTATAAATACACTGATAATACCCTAGTTCTTTTTTTCGTGCGTTATGCTCGTTGTGCGAGAAGGAAAAGCTAAATGAAATTATTTATTTCCCAGTATATCGGAACACGACAAGTGACAACTCAACAGACTACAAAAACAGCAACAAAGTCTAATTCAGATTAAATCTGCAGTTTTCGAATTTCCCGGAAAAATTATTTACTCGTGAATCTTCCGATTTTTTCGAAACCTCTGAAGCGAAAACTTGACGACAACTACTTGGAAGTTCTCTCACCAAGAGAACCACCTGGAAGTTCATTATTAGAGTCGGAACGGAATTCACAATCATCGTCAATATTTTGTTTTTGGAGAAAATACCTGCTCTATGTAACCTTCTGCCACAGATTTATCTTCCATCTTCCGTACATTTTTAAAGTTTCATACGATGCAAAGCTCTTCACTCCACTGGGTGTTAAGGATATATATTTTCTGACAGCATCAAAGCTCCTATATTTTCTTCCTCTACAATACTGAATCCCCTCGACATACCGATTTTAGTTTCTGGTATTTTAACAAGTAAACAGACACCCTTATCTTCTATATCTTTAATCGACTTTTTCAAAAATTCATCTCTTCTTAGTCCTCCAAAAACACCCATTATTAAAACTACTTTCTCTATTTCAGTATCGGAATGAGTTCATTACAGTACTAAAAACAGTGCTGTAATGAATTCATTACAGCATTGTTTTTAGTAATATTTTTCGTTTTGTGGTTGACAACACTGACATCCTATCCTTTCGAATGTCAGCACGCGTCCATTGCAGGTCAATTGTCAATATTAAACCATGTAAATAGTAAAAAAGTTTTTGAGAGGAAAAATCTTATTTTCATTGGTATTAGAGATTTGCTTTTCTCAATTCTTGAATCATTCTGCATATCAAATATCAGAAAATTCTTTAAGGTGTGATCTGTTGATTAGGTAGTTACATAACATTTATGTATTAACAAAAATGTTTTAGGAAACAAGGGCATTTTTCTAATCCTAAGATGAATACACCTAGTACAATTAATTCTACAGGATAGCTAGTGAGATGCAATTTATATCCTGATCCCAAGAATGATTAGTGCTATAAGAAAATTATCATGTATAGAATATACATTTCTGCGAATAAAGCTTTCGATACTTAATGAGTTATGAGAAATAAATAGAATTGTTAATAACGTATCTGGTATCCTTAAATGGTGAATGTTTTCTTCTGTATGTGTGTTATTTATGTATTTTAAAGTTGGTGTTACAGGTTATTTCTCAATGAAAGAAGTTTGCAGCTATAAAAATTTATAAAATTTCAGATTGCCAATGAAAATTGAATTACTGACAATTTCTTTGAGTTTGGATATCTATCAAAATTTCAATAAGCTACTTTGTATGGAGGATTATAGTTTGAAAGTGAGTTTATTGATCTCTTCCATTCGGCTGGTCATTCTTGGATTTTGAACACTACATGAAATTTGAAAGGAAATATCTTGAACGAAATGAACTTCAGCTTATTATGGAGGGCTAATAGGGATGTTCTTTCGAACTGACAGTCAGCAAGTCAGATAGATCAGTTCATGCAATCGTTTTTTTTGTATTCATTCGGTTCCCCCGAAGTGATTATTCTGAACGCTTCCATCAGTTCGAAAGAACACTAAGATTGTCTACGTAAGTTGTGACTACCCTGAACAGAGTGCTCATAATACTAACCTTGAAACGAATCGAAGAAGATAACATACTGAACTAAGTGGGCAAGTTTCTGGCTGACATTGAATGATTATTTTCCTATAATATAGTGACCAGAGTTTGATCTTTTTGGACAAAATTTATTTCAAATATTTTGACACATATTAGTTGTCTTACCTATTTGAAGAAACACTTCGAAAGTGTTCATGGTAATTGATGGGGACTGGTAGAAATTAAACATTGAACAAGAATGATATATTAGTATAACAGTATAAAAAAATCAGGTAAGTCATTCAATTTTTGCAATTGTGCAATTGTTGAATATTTTTACAGATATGGTACAATTTGAACCAGTATTCAAGGTTGATATACCTGGTATGTTGTGCTGTATGATATTATCATGTGTTGGTGCTTGAGTAGTAATATTACCTTCCTCTGATACAATTGCGATTTCCGGTGTTATATTTATTCTTGAAGTACAAGGTATATTCATGTCTTCAGATATTTTGTTTAATTGGGTTGAGAGAGTTTTGGAAATATTGAATTTTTTTGAAAGAGACGCATCAACATATCCTTCAGCAACTGCTGAACTCTTCCATCCTCCATGCCTCTTTAATGCCATTAAATCCTCTCCGCTATTTGCTAGATGAGAAGCTGAGCTTCTACGGAAGCAATGGCCAGAATAGAGTTCTGGGTTTGGCAATTTCAGGAATCTTGCAATTTTTTGTGGCATTCCACCTATTTTATTTATACCAATAGGTTGCACACTACATTTTCCTGCTCTAAAATTAATAAAAAATCTATCGTGATGTGTATGTGATGGTCTCAATTCATAATATGTTCTAATAAGATTCAACCAGAATGGGTCTGAAATGATGAATTGTCTGGGACTATAAGTTTTGGTATTCGGGATGGTGATTAAGATACAATCATTTTTGTATTCAATGTCTTGAGTTCTCATATTGCAGAGCTCTACTCTTCTGCATGCCCCAGCGTACCCCATTATTAATACTACCTGAAAGTAGTTATTTTATGTTTACATGATTGAAAAGGAATATATTGTTACCTTCATATCTAAATGAGTCTCATTTAATGCTTCCTTCAAGAATTTGTCGATTTGTTCAAAATCGAGAACTTTTGATTTTTTCGGTTTATATTCTTTCGAATAAGTTTTCAATAAACTTTGTAATTTTGAAAATTCTGAAATATCCATGCTTTGTCTGATGTTGAGCATACTGCGTAACATCGAATAAGTTCTCCATAACGTTGAACTTTTATATGTCTTACTTAAATGTTCAAAATACGCTATCAAAACATTTTCGGAAATTCTAATGACCGAATTCTCTTGAGACCACTTCATTAGTTTCTCGTATTCTCCTTCATACAACGATTTGGAGTTTTGTGGTATAAGTTTATTTGCAACATTATTGGCAATTTCTCTCAATCCTGGTGGTGTTAAATCCATTGCTTCAGACATACTTAATTCACGAATTGAATTATTTTAATATTCGAATGCACTATTCAAATTTTATAATCTGTCAATTTTCGTATCAGTCACGCCAACTGCGAAAATAAAATACAAAAGGCACTAGGAGGTATTATCTGAATTTTTCATTGAATTCCAATAAATATCTCACAATTCTTGACTGAAATAGAGAAAATATCGTCTAATACTCGTTGCAGAAGGTAATTCCAACACTCATGCGTTCAAAAACTCGCTCCTTCGTCGCTCGTTTTTGAATTTCGCATTCGTGTTGGAATAGGTGCCCATTCTGCAACTTGTTTTAGAATATACTATTATGTTTTATAGATAAATTTTATACGTAAGAACTTGATCTGCTGTCAAAACTTTGGATAATTTCGGAACGTATTTTTTTGATTTCATTTTTAAGAACACCACTAGGCGGGAGAATTGGGAAATATATAAGACAAAATTTTTCAGACTGAAATTAAGAACATTAAACATATAAACAGAATGAAAAGTAAGATAGTATGCCCATTCTTGAAAATACGCCACAAACACGGTTTCATCTATGGAAATAATTTTATTTTTCAACTTCGATTAATAGCATAATTCGTAATTCTGTTCTGGATTTTTCCAGTAATAAATTTTTCGTAGCTTTGGCTGAATTTTCAATTATATTATTTGGTAAATTACTATTCAGTTTCTTTATTTCTACTCGAAGAAAACAATAATAACATTCACTTATATGATGAAAATAAAACGAACTTTGAAATACTAACAAAAGCCACGGTTACAATTAGAAGTTAAATGGGAGGAGAATGATAGAAATAATCGATTTCTTTTGCAATAAAACGATTTCTTCGTGAAAAATAATATCATGTATGCACCACGAGCGTTATTAGATCATAATGTCCATCGAGAAACATTCATCCCTCGGATCAGAGGCCCTCGAGCCGAATGTTTCCCACCGGGAGTTATGATCTATCATATTTAAGGCACTTGGTGTATAAAAAACTATTCTGAATAATATACATACAGGGTGTCTCAAGTTCGAGTGCCTATTAGACGTTTCTGGAGACCTAGACATATTTGAAATCTGAAAATTGGGAGTATGATATTGTTCGAAGTTCTCTACAGAGCTTAAATATTTTCGAAGCCCAATACCTTCCGGTTATACAGGGAGTGAAAATAAATTCGACTAAAAATTTTTTTTCAAGTTTCCATTCCTGGTACGATCGAGTATTCAATAGTGAATACATTTCTGTTAAAACCATTGTATTAAATCGAATAGTTCTCAAAATATCTAAAAAAAAACATCAAATATGTTCAGTCAGTAATATGTTCATTATTCTTATTTTAAATATCCTGAGCGTAAACCGTTTTTACAACATCGAAGAGGAAGGATGTGAAAAGGTCATGCATCTTTTGGATTTCAAAAATATGCTAATTGTTTTTCGAATATATATCTGATGTGTCGATTACATTTTTTCTTGCATGTCAATAGCGCTGTCTCTGATGACCCTTCATAAGAATTCAGTAGAAGACTGAAGTGAGGTCAAGAGCTTTCGACTGTTGTTCTAAAGTCTTTTTCCTGATTCTGGATTCAGAAAGACGGAAATAAATGATATCAAAGAATCAACAAGGAATTATTTTCAATAAACAAAAACTAAATTTGTCACGGAGGTAAAATATACCTATGTAGCAAAGGTAAAACAGGAGGATCAAGTTCGTTATAGGGCCAAATCCGTCGAATAAATCCATCCGATCTATTCGAAACTTGTGAATCGTTTGAACAACGTTGAATGAAAGGAGTTCGCCAAATTTTGTGAAAAACCCAGGTTAGAACATTTAACAAATCTTAATTTTTTGGAAATATAACTCATAAGATATTCTTCGGATCCCACTGAAATATAGTGCATTAATGGAGGTTATTAATATCTTGTATATTCTAAAAATTAAACTTGGTAGAGTAACTCACGAGAAGTTATTTTAGTTACATTTAACGAGTTTATTCTAGTTCAGGAAACTAGCATTTTGCCTTAATGCCTGTAATTTTGCTTTTAAAATGAACTTAATGTAATAAAACTTTTCCTTTTCTAATGAATTTGGCAAAATGGCATAATTTATATCGACGACGGGGTATTTTCCGGATATTCAAGCATCTATTATTGATGTTCTTCTAACCAACATTTCGTTACGAATTTACTCTTTTCAAGTTGCATTTGCTTTGGAAAAAAAAACAGAATTCACTTCGGATAACTGAGCTACAGTACCAATAAACTCTTCAGGTGGAAAATTTTAGGTGTCATTTCCCGGAAACGACGACAAAATTGCATTGTCAAAAACACCTCATTCGAGTGTCCGAACTGTGGCATTTTTATATGGTACTGCTATTCAGTCATCAATAAAACGTCATTATTCAAAATATACGAAGTATTCATCTGCCGTTGACTATATGGTGAAAAGTAGATACTCACACTTTCGTAGTTGCCCCTGATTTCTTCAGCTTCAGCAGTGAGGGCCTGTACCCTCCTCTGAGACACGCTGAGTTGGTCAAGTGTGACCTGTAGCTGCCTTTGGAGCTCGTCGTAATGGGCCTGGATCTCGGTGAGTTGGAGGGATTGTTTCTTGATGGTCTTCTGGAGGTCGATATTGGTCTTGTTGGCGGTGTCTAGGGACATCTCTAGTTCAGTGATTTGGATCTGGAGCTTCTTCTTGATACGTGTAACTTCAGTTTTGAGCCTGGTCTCGGCCTCGACGACGCGAGCATTAAGCTGCTCGATCTCGATGGACGTTGCCTTGCTGCAAATCAAGTTGAAACATGAGCAATTTTTTTTTCATATTAGTAACAGAATCTTCTACTGTGAGCTTTTTGATCGGACTGGAAAGAGGTCCAATAAAACAAAAACCAGCTTGCTAGTAATGAAGGGCCCTAGAGACGTTAATATTTTCAATCTGTAGCTAGGAGGTAGAATAATAAAAACGTCAATAAAAATAACTGGAATACTTTGAAGTTGTGTTCATGAGAAATTTGAAATACACGAACATTTGAGTATGAAAAACCTGTTTCCCAAATGAGTGCCGCGTTTGCTCACACCAGAGATAACAACAACGAGTTGATTATAAACAAAACCGTTTTTAGATGTCCACGAGAAATCAGGAGTTTTTCTGTAGGTAATTTCCAGATCTGACACCCAGAAATACAGGGTCTACGTAGAACTCAACAAAAATTTCAGTGGAAATATATTTGGTTCAAATGAGGAATGGATTGCCAAAACTGAAGTATTTGTGAAAGATCTCGATAAAATCCAGGGAAACGCTGGAATGATTGTTTCAGTCTAAGATATTATATATACTATTTAGCTAAATAGACCAGATTGCGTTATGATCTGACAGGAAAAACATCGATCTAAGCTAACTTTCAATAGTGAAACGTGTCAAATTTTTATGGCACCTCGGGTAACTAAATAAAAATTAACAGGTCATACATTGTTGTGCCACACAAGGAACAATTGCATAGGAGGAAACTCTACAGTTCCATAGTGGTCGGTACTTAATTTTTTTTGTTATATCTGGGACAATATTTTGCACTTATAAGGAAATGATTGACTGAGACAGTTAAGACAAATATTTCTTCAGAGAACGAATTGATGAGCCCAAAGAGTGTTTATGTTGGTAGATGTACCCTTTCAAAGTTTTTGAGTTAGAATGTATTCTCAGTTAGTACACGCAGTTACACGCAGAACTGAAATTCTTTTTATTGAAAATTCATGAAGTTTCAGCAGAATTCATGAATATACAGCGAAGAAAGTTACGGAAACAATATTATCAGATTATGAAGCTGATAAGGTTCTACTAAATGATGCTATTTCTGTTCAATTTTTAAGTGATTTGAAAATTTTTTTCTACAAATGTGAGCTTTCAACCCATTTCCAGCACGCATGTCAATTCGCAAAGGATCACATTCCAAAACAGAGCAGGAAATATCTTTGCAATTGCATTTCCACACCCTCATCTGTACAGGAAATGAATAGAAGATATTTTCTCGCACACTTTCGTAACAAAATGATCATTTCATTATTGACCGAACGGCACCGGTGAGATTACTATGGAAATGACATGAGAATTTAAATTCGCATGAATCAATGTGTTAAAATCTCGGTGAAAATGAAAACATATGTACCTATATGAATTAATCAAGTTGATATTGATCAGAGTGTTGAATTCAAATTGATCTCATATAGGCGTTCGTAGAGGAAAACGTTGTTCTTAACTCCGGCCGAAAGTATATTTCTCACACTCAACTGCTTACCCTAACTCCGCTTCGGGTCTATTAGGTGACGGCGGTTTCGTGTAGGAAAATATCTCTTTCCACACTCGTTAGGAAAATATCTATTTTCTCTACAATGCAAATGCGATGTCATATAAATCGGCTTGAAAATTACGAATTATGAACTCCTCTTGTTTTCTTTCAAATAATTTATGATTGATAAAAAAAATGGTGTTATTGGCAGAGAAGCAAACTTTTTAAGTTTCACTTGTTATAAATAGAGTTGGGATGCACCTGTGACGCTTCAATTATGTAAGAAGGGACGCTCCAATGGATCATCGTAATTGTGAAGTTATTTTTGTCTATAGGAGAGTCTCAGAATATAGGATCAAGATCGATTGTCCAAATATCTCGGTGGTTAGGTTTGTTAATGGGCGTAATCCTTTCAATGGTTCGACAGTTATGAACACATAGAATTAAGTGTTTTCAATAAACCGTAAAGAACCTTACCAATCAACTTGTAAGGCCTAAGGGTAATGTTGAAATGGAGGAGTTTATGATATTAAATCATTAAACTAGATATTTTTTTTAAAATTATGAACCTTTTTTTGAAAATACTTGATATCTTATGATATTATATATTTAATTTTATATAATATGGAAGTTGAAGATTTGGTTTTTGACATTTATGAGTGCTTGTGTCTAATGGAAGAGCGATGCCCAAATGTTCGTAATTTTTGAACATCCAGTTGAAAATGGTCTCAATCAATTGGGTTCTTTCTTCATGATGAACCCACGATCAGGTTTTAGTAGGTCCGACCGTCCTAATATGACTCTTGAAAATCATTTGAATAACATTGAAAGAAAAGATGATGCCTAATTGGGTAAAAACCTATAGGCTAGAAAATTGTCAAGGAATCCCAAAATTCTTTTTGTATATATTCACATAAGATGTTCGTCGCTTCTCAACAAGATTTTGTGCATATGTGGAGGTTATTGATATCCTTCATATTCTGAACTTCGTCTTCGTTCAGTAAACCCACAGAAATTTATAAGTGGTTCTATATGTATAGTCACCGAAATTCATAGAATGAAGTAAGGAATGTCTATTACTTTTTCATCAAATTCTACGAATGATAAATTGTAATAAGTTATGTTTACCCTAAGGTTTTCTATTTTTCGAGAAAAAATAAAGAATCTCATTGTCAATTCTGAAGAGAAGTTCTATGTTTGAGAATTATCGATTATTGGACAGATTGTCGAAATAATCAATCAAGAAATATATCAATTTTAAGAAAATTAAAAAAAAAAAATTTTTTTGGCGGTTGTTTTAGTATCACTCTGTGTGGTAAGAGACTTAAAGACAAGAGCGCAAAAGCTTCTGAGCTCACGTCAGTGAAAATTTACACTTCTATTAGCTTGTTTCAGCCTTGTAAAATAATATAACAGCGAGCTATCGTTCTGCCCGAATGTCTATGATTTTTGAATATGCAACCGAAACTGATTTGAATCGATTGGGCCCAATTTTCTGATAAAGAATCTGTAGTTGATTGGATTATATTCTCTATTATAATTATTAACTAAAGTTTCTATATATTCGGAATAAGTTTATTTTCCAATTATGACAGTAATGTTCGTTAATGGACTGAATTTGTTGAATAGTTCAGCAGTTATGACCATCTGAATATTTTTTTCGATATTTCCTTGAATATCCAATCTAATTGAAACAATAAAATTGCTTGAATAAGGTTTGAAGAAGTAAGTCAGTCGAACTTTTTAAATTCTTAGGCTAGAAAATTTCAAATAAAATTAGATAAAAATTGTGCACTTATGGATGATGTTGATATATTACACATTCTGAAATTTCATTTTCGTAGAATAAACCCACCGAAAAATATAGGAGTTTCTTTTTGTGGGCTTGTTCTAGTACATTAAAATAGTAAAACAGTGTGCTATTTTATGAAAATGTTTTTTTTATGATAGATGTTCTTTATAATATCTTATTAGAGAATTTGCAGTTTGATTGAATGGTATATGAATTGAAATAGTATTATGACTGAAATGAAACTAAAGGCAAACTGTAAGTTCGGTTATTTTTCTCTCAAGTCTCAAGTTCTCTATAGCCCCTAAGACGATACCAAAAATTGAAATCATGTTGGCGGCAGAAGAAACTGCACAGAAAATTCGAGAACCTGAAAAAGCCGAAGAGTACAGATGGAAAATCAGAACCTTGTTAGACAGGAATAACAAAACACCTCTACCCAATATAAATAAAGCTGAACAGAGGGCATTAAAAGATCTTAAATCGGATAGTTCCATAAAGATACTTCCAGCAGACAAAGGAAACGCCACTGTAATTCTAGATGTTGGCTCTTATAATCAAAAAATCAATTAATTATTAGAAGCAGGAAAATATAAAAGACTAAAAAGGACCCTACCACCATAGTTGAAAACAAGATTTACAAATTCCTTTATAAATATCGAAATGAATTTCCAGATCAATTCGTTAGATCAAGACTTACACCTCACTTCAGTATACCACCACATTTATATGGTCTACCAAAAATACACAAAGCAAATATTCCTCTAAGACCAATTGTGAATTCAAGAAATTCAGCATACCACCAATTGGCTAAATTTCTGCTGAAAATTATATCGCCATTAAAAAGTAATTCAACATCGATGATAAGAAACACGAAACACTTCATAGAAATAATGAAACATCAAGAAATCATGGAAGAAGACGTTATGGTCAGCTTCGACATCACCAGTTTGTTCACTAATATTCCGACAGATAAAACACTTATCATAGTTAGGAAAAAGCTTGAAGAAGATCAAACCCTTAGTGAAAGAACTACACTAAGCGTCAATGCAATTATGGAAATGCTTTCTCTTTGTATTGAAACAACATATTTCCAATTCGAAGACATCTTTTATCAACAAATATTCGGAATGGCCATGGGTTCACCACTATCACCAATTTTAGCTGATTTATATATGGAAATTTTCGAACAGAAGGCATTAAAAAAATATGTACTTAAACCCAAACTGTGGAAAAAGAGACACTATAGATGGATTCCTTCAATATCTAAACAATCAAGAGGAATCAATTAAATTCACAATTGAAATCGAGAAGGACAGACAACTTCCATTCTTAGATGTACTCGTACATAAACAAAATGGAATCCCAAGAACCATTGTGTATAAAAAGCCAACGAACACAGGACAATATCTACATTTTGAGTCAAACCACCAACTAAACACTAAATTGGGAGTAGCAAAATGTTTATTTGATAGAGCAATAAATATTTGTTGCACTGAAGAACACCAAAATGAAGAAATAAATAACATCTCGAAAACTCTTAGAAGCAATGGCTACCCCAAAAAGATATTAGAAAAAGCTAAACGAACAAGAGAAAGTCAACCTGAACCAACAGATATAAATCAGACCATTAAAACCGTAATTCCTTATGTAAAAGGTTTGTCGGAGAAAATGAGAAGAATTGGAAATAGATACAACATAACGACTGCATTCAAAACTCAAGACACTATCAGAGCTAAACTTACAGAAGTTAAGCCTAATAATGAGACACAAAGGACAGAGAACTGCATATATGAATTACCTTGCAGTGCGGAAGATCTTACATCGGAGAAACTAAACGCCCTCTGAATGTACGAATAAAAAGAACATCAGAAGCTTCTAGAGTACTAGACAGCGACAAATCCAGGTTAGTCCAACATGCTGTAGATGAGAATCATCGTATAAAATGGGATGAAGCATCAATAATATCCAAAGAAGAAAAACTTGCAAGAAGAAAAATCAAAGAAGCAGCATTTATGAAAATAACACCAGATTCCATAACTGCTCCATCTATAGATCTGCCAGAAGTTTGGACGCCGATAGTTCGATCCAATTTAAAAAGATCATCATATCACAGATGAATATATAACATTGTTCATTTTTCTTTCATGACTTCTGTCATATTGACTTTTTGAAAATTGATAATTTTCAAAAAGGTTTTACTTTTCCTCCTTGATAAAGATAGAAGATGTCTATCGAAACGTCGGAAAACATTACATCCACAATAGATGATGGTAATAGCCCAAATAATCATTCAACACGAGCTCCATCATCAACAATATCTCGTCATCAATTATTTATTTCAGTTGTGTTATACTCAAAATCAGAAAAAACAATTGAGAACAAACGGGCAAAAGCTTTTGATCTAACGTCAGTGTGTTTCTACATTTTTCAAAGTATCTTTAATCAACTGCCAAGAAACTTGAATATAATTGAATATTATTGTGGGGACGAATAATAGGGTCAGAAAATTTCTGCCATGAAGCAAAATTTTATTTGGGTGGCAGAATCTCCATAATTCAGAATGAAGTAATGGTAGGAAAAAAGAATATGTAGTTATCCTCTTCGTATTGATATGGTATTTCGCTGTGAGTATAGCAACCGAATAAAATGGTGTACGTTAAGCTTTGTGTGTTATGACAAAAAACAATTCCCGAAATTTGAAGAGGTTACTCAAATTCGTTGGATGTCTGAATGGACATTGTAAACTCGGACATATGTTGAGTCATCTGAATGCCATATAAATTATTTGATCCTTATGATGAACATAACGGTAAAGTGGTTGTCTAGTCATAATCTAGTTTTGAATATTGAAAAATCGAAATGCATATTTTTTTATGGAGAGAGGTCTAATGCGGAATATCCTTCTATGTTACAGGTTCAGAATAATTGTGTTAACGTTGAAGATAATTTAAAGTTTTTGGGACTAGTTCTAGATAAACACCTTAAGTGGGGTCCACATATTGAACAATTAAAGAGTAGACTCAACTCTACCTGTTATATCCTGTTTATGCTGAGGAGTCAAGTTGACTTTGATGTACTCAAACTAGTATATTATGCCAACTTTCATTCAATTCTTTGTTATGGAATCATATTTTGGGGTAGTTCCTCTCACGTTGAAAGTACTTTTGTAGCTCAGAAAAAAGCATTACGAACCATGCTACGTATGGGATATAGAGAGAGTTGTAGAGGTGTATTTAAGAAAAATAATATTTAAACCGTGTATGGGGCTTATGTTTACAAACTGCTGATCTTTTTCAGTAAGAATAGCCATTATTTTGCAGATTTCAAAAATTCAAATAATACCAGGAGGATTTTTTCTTACATATTACCACAGCATAGTTCACTTCTGAGAGGTAGATCGGTTGCGTGTATGGCAGTAAATTTATTCAATATCCTACCAAAAGATTTGAGGAATATATCTGATCATTCCAAATTCAAGAAATCTCTGTATGGATTTATTCTAGATTGTGAACCATATAGTTTAAGTGAATTTAGAGAATATTGCAAGGTTTAATGTATGCATTGTTTAATTTTTCTTTTCTTTTGTTCAACTTAAGGTAGATGACTTGTTTCAAATTTTATTCTTTGGTGTAATCTTTTGAAATCAATAAATGTTATTATTATTATTAATATTATCAGTTAATGGTTCTCTGCGAATTCTGAAATACAAGGCATTTGAGTTTTACAAGAATTGTTGCATGCTTGTTATCCAGGAGGAGAATAAAGTGGTGACTATTATACGGGAACGTTCAATCAGTTCCTGGGATGATTTTTGAAAACTCACCGTATGGAATGAATTTCGTTAATCGAGACACTCACTTTAACATCAAAATCACCTTTTGTCATAAAAATAGTGCTGCGACCTCACATTGAAAGATTTCAATTCCTGACTCAAATTCTCCAAGGGCTTTTCAAAACTTTCATCAACAGCCTTACACATTCTATCTTCCATCATCCTCCTGTGCCCTGAAAAATTAAAGCTTGATCCGACGACATCTTCCGATTTCACCACGGCGTTTTCTATGGTTTCCGCTATGTTTTTCCTGCTCTTTGACAGAAGTTGCTGTTCTATGGCTTTCGCCGATTTTCCTTTCAGGTATTTTTGCTCTGCCCGTAGTTCAGCCTTGACCTTCCGGTCGAGGTCAGGGTCGTAGTCGACATTGTCCTTCATCCTCGATTCCACACTCTTGATCTGACGCAGGATGTCTCTCTTTTTCTTCTGGGTCTTCTTTATCTGAATTTTCTCCGTGATGGTGGCTGCTGAGACGGATTGACTAAGTTGAAAGCAACTTTTCGATGAGGCTTTAAGATCACGGAGATTTTCTCTTGCACTTGCAGCCGTCTTTCTTGCTATTCTGCTCAGCTCGCCTTCGGAGTAGGTTTTGATTGCTTTCATTGGGTCGTATTCTCGTAGAGCTTTCTCCTCTTGCCATGGAAGGTGGGGAGAACTTCTCCTGATTCCACTCTCTTTGTCGTCTAAATAATCTATCATAGGTTGGTAGAAATTGATGCCTAGGCCATAGTTGTACTCGTATTTTTTTGTTTGTGGGTGCCACTTGGATGTTGAAGAGACAGCCATCTGATCGACTGATTTTTTCAATCAATAGCATTGCACTTTTATGCATTTTTTATTTTGATAAGAAGCTGTTGCATTGCCAGGACCAATGCGGTTCCTGATGTCAGGGCTGGGATTATTTATAACTAGGGGACTTGGCTTGGAGAGTGATTTGTGGAGCGGATGTTGATTCCTAATTGCTCAGAGGTCAGGGTTAGTTGAGAAAACGGTCGTTTTCGATTCGAGCCTTAATTGATTGCGTAATGCTATATACTAAATAGACTATTTGTAATGAAAAATCTATTTGTAGTAGTAGGAGTTATTTAAATTCTATGAATGAGAAATGTAGAAAAACACTGACGTGAGTTCAGAAGCTTCTGTGTGGCTGATCTAAAATCTTTTCTTCGTGGACTCTGGAACAGTGTAATACAGAAAAAAGCAACCACCACAATGAATGCTGAAGTATCAACAAACCTCGATTTTAATTGATAAGCCCCTACAATTTTCCTCCAGTTTTGTTAGAAGCTCAAATACACTTCTCTTAGAATCAATCAAAATAATATCTTATCTTTCCTATAGAAGTAGATATCTTCTTTCCAACAAGCTCTTGTTCTCTGAAATACCGTATTTATTTATGTTCAAATTACAAAAAAAAAGAATCCTTGAGGCAAACTTAGTTTGATATGATGAAACCGAATTAGCTGACTTTGTTTCGAAATAATAGTCGACAAATTTTTTAAGGTTTAATCGATCTCTCGTAAGATAATGAACTCAATAACAATCAATCTAGGCATATCTATGAATCAAAATTTCGATCTTCTCGTAAGATGGTACAATGTTGAGATTCAAGAATCACCTTGATCATAGAGAGTAGGTATACGGAAAGTTTAAGCCTAGATTCTTGATCAGGATTGAGACTGGCTATCCGGGAATGATAGACATTTGCGCAAAACAATAACAAGCTGTTGTACTAGTTTTTAAACTAGAACAAGCTTGTAAAAAGTACGTATAATCATATCGTCGGTTTCATCATTGGTTTATTCAATTTTTGGATCATTGAATCAAATTGAAAATATATAAATGAGGAGAAGCACTTAACCGTGATCGGTTTCTTCTGGCCTATCAGAAATATGACCCTTCCAGAACCCTCTTCGAACGAATAATCCTATAGTAAATCTCTCATAACTCCTTTAGAACTGAAATAAATTTCGACAAATTACAAGAAGTTCCAATTCAATAATAGGGGGTAGTGCTATGCTAGCTTTTTTTTTCATCTATAATATAAAAATGAATCGCAAAATGTGTTGGTAACCGCATAACTAGACAACGCCTGGACCAATTTGACCAAATTATTTTTTAAAATGTTCGTTGAAGTTCAAGGATGGTTTTTACCGCGAGAAAAATTAGAATGATTGCTGGAAAAACCCTAAAAATAGCCCTTTCCTTTTTCCCATACAAATTTTGTGACTATTTTGATTAATGATTAATGTAATTAATTTGAGCTTTATTGCTATGGTATAAAGTTCATATTAAATTACAAGCACTCACTGTTGTCTAAGCAATGTAGGTGTGTTCCTAACGTCAAAGATCATATCTATCAAAACAATGTGCGTGTGTGCGTTGGAGCACAGAATACATAGTTGAAGGAGTTTAATGTCGCGTTCGGAAACTCGCGTTTCTTTTGTATTAGTTTCGGCACGCGAGATAAAATGCATCAGGATTGTTTGGGATGAATGCACGATGGCACATAAAAAATCTTTGGAGGCTTTAGACAGAACCTTAAAAGATCTACGGAGCAATAATAACCGATTTGGTGGTGCAATGATTTTGTTAGCAGGAGATTTTCGTCAAACATTGCCAGTGATTCCACGATCAACGCCAGCTGATGAACTCAATGCATGTCTAAAGTCCTCCAATTTGTGCAAACATGTCAAAGTACTTCATTTGAGCAAGAATATGCGTGTCGAGTTGCAAAATGACCAATCTGGAAACATATTCTCTAAACAACTCATTGACATTGGTAATGGCAAATTTCCTATAGACATGTTGACTGGCTGCATTAACTTTCCTCAAAGATGAACTTATTCAGAAGGTGTTTCCAGATGTTTCTCTAAATTACAGAAACCGTGATTGGTTGAGCGAACGAGCTATACTAGCTGCAAAAAACATAGATGTAAATGAATTAAATTTCAAAATTCAAGAACAAATTACAGGCGAATTGAGGATATATAAATCAGTTGATTCGGCTACTAATCAAGATGATGTAGTCAACTATCCACCGGAATTTTTAAACTCGCTGGATATGACAGGATTGCCACCTCACAATCTTCAATTAAAGGTTGAATCGGTGGTTATAATGTTGCGAAATATCAACCAACCGCGTCTTTGCAACGGTTAGTGATAAAAAAATTACTAAACAATGTGATAGAAGCAACTATACTCAAAGGAAAGTATAAAGGAGAAGATGTTCTCATACCGCGCATCCCAATGATTCCGACTGATGTGCCATTTGAGTTTAAACGACTACAGTTTCCAGTGCGGCTTGCGTTTGCTATGACTATAAACAAGTCCCAGGGGCAATCATTAAGTGTTTGTGGTATTAATCTAGAAAACCCATGTTTCTCACATGGTCAATTGTATTGCCTGTTGTTGTTGCCTGTTCCCGTGTTGGAAAACCATCAGATTTGTTTATCTATGAGCCAGGTAATCAAACAAAAAACATCGTATACCACAAAGCACTACAATGATAATAATAATAATAATTATGATTCACATGATTAACAATAAAGCGATTACTTACTTTTAAATCCTAATATATATTTCTTATTTAATTATTTTTTATTCACAACGCCCTATCACCAGGGTGACGGTTCTGTTCAGGAGAATTTTTTAAAATACGTAGGCACAAAAACTGCCACATTACAAATCTTTTTGACAGGACGAAGTCTGTCGGGTCAGCTAGTATTGATATAAAGATCAACAAAATTATTATATATTGATTTCTTTTGTCACGTTTATCAATGCCTAGGTAGTGATGGTTATAAGTACTCACCGAATAGCTTCAATTTCTTCGTCCTTTTCTTGAAGACGTTTTTCTGCCTCATGACGGAATTGTGCTAATTCCGCTGATAAACGCTGGGAACGTTGTTCTTCTGCTCTACGTCCCTGAAAAAAAATTTTTTTTTGAACCTTTCTCAAGTGACGTAATGATGTTTAACATTATTTTCATCTAAATGATAATTATAATATGTATGTGTATTAGATCAGAATTAAAATCATGGCGACACCATGAATAATATTAAATAGTTTTGAGGACTTTTTCCTCGGTACTTCAACCGTAGCGTTGTTTTGATCCTTTTAATTTCATATTATATAATCGAATGTCTTTCACCCTGCCACTTTTTCATTACACTGCTGAGGGCTAATAGCCCGAAACACCTGTCTGCGGTTCGTAAGATGACAAGATGGGACACTTATATTTGAATTGTGTTTCGGAGTCAACTATCAAAGGTTCGATTCTTCGAATGAGGAATTTATTTGAGTGCTAATTTTGTGTCCTTGTAATGAAATAATATGAAGACTGTTTTGTGTGCGGGCTTAGACCAATAGCATTCGTTTGCAGCCAACCAAATAACAGATCATTGGGGTATTCGAAACCGCTAGGAGTGAAACTGGCGAAGACGCGATTATCAGATTAAGGTTACGGAGAGTTGACGGTTAAACGATTTTGACGTAGCTACCAAAATTAGACTGAAGATGGTGCTTTTTGTACTTGAGATGGAAACTCAGTATTGGACTTTTCAGTTGTATTTAGACGCTCACTTTATTTATTTCTAAGTCTAAATATACTATTAATAGGGAAGCCGTAATCATGATACCCAGAACCATTGATAAAAATGCCCACACACGTATAATATGCTATTTTAATTAACTGAGAACCAATTCTTCAGTTATTCTTGCCGCTTTTTTCTTCTCTTTGGGATCGATGCGTTATTGTGTCTCAAAGAATTTCATTCATGAAATAATATACGAATGTATATCCTTCTCAAGGTCAGAATCAAAGAACATTTCTGACCTTGAGAGGTCTCATCGATAAAGGGTTTTCTAGTAGGGGGCATAGAAAAATACGAGACAATCCAAGATGCATGTTATGAGGATCACAACAGCAAATGTAGTGAAACCTCAATAATACCAAGAAAGAAATGATGGTAGCAGATGACACTGAAAGAAGCAGCATTCATGTCCATAACCTCTCTACCGGTAAGTGCGCACCCTATGGAAATAGGAAATGTATGGAACCTGAGATCAGGAATGACACAGATGGGCGATATTCAGTCGAACCCTCCTAATGCAGTTTGAAAATATGGTGGTAACAAAGGCAGACAGAAAAGAGTTTACATAAACCAGTTGTCCTCACAACTGACCACCTTGAAATTGACAGAAAAATGCGTGTTTCAAGAATCCAAAAATATATATTCGGAAACCATAGAATTGAAATTGAAACCACTTGAATAGAATTATCATAGGGCTTGTTTAGTCCACTGAGAAAGCATTTTCACAAAGCGTAGGATTACTTATTAAAATGATCATGTCATTCTAAGGAAATGAGCCGAATAAATTTCCTTATAGTGTTACATCGTTCGGAATAGTTGTTTGCAGGTGTATATAATGCAACACAAGAATACATATTTTATGATTCCTATTGAGTCATGAATAATTTTTTTAGGTTGAAATTTTTTTTTATTTTCAAATTATATCCTCTTAAATATTCATTTTTAAAAGTGATGTGGTTGCCCTCAAAGCAAGGTCGTCGCACTTTTAATATTCCAATTTACATGATATAGAGTTTTTTGCAATTATAACATTTTTTTTTATTTTGAAATCATGGATTTCTGACAATTGTTTTTTTGAAGAGGAATAGCCAGAACCTACGCGGTAGGAAAGCCCTTTTTTGGGTGCATTTTCTAGTTTAGGAAATTCGTAGTACAGCGTGCTATCGTTATGTTCAATTGTCTGAATTTTCAAATAACGAGCCGAAGATGGTTACAATCCATTATGTTCGATTTCCTGAATTCGTGGCCAAATTTGAGTATCTCCGTCCGGCCGTCCTGTCATAAACTCCCTGTCTTCCGAAAGAGAAGAGCAGGAGTTTTCATATAAGATTAATTGTCTCAGTCAAGTTCATTATAGGGCCAAATGCGTCAAATGATTGAGCACTTATGATCATCTGAAATTTGGTTTTTGCAATAATTCCTGGAGTATCCATCCGATCATTTTGCAACTTGGAAGATGTTTCATTGATGTTGAAACGGATAGGAAAATTTTTGTAGAAATCGTCATGCTAAAAATAATTTGATTTAAATAATTCCTAAAAAAACTTACTGATAACTTGACATCTCATAAGATACTCATCAAAGGCTCACAAAATTTTGAATGCATATCGAGGTGATTGGTTTTCAGAACATTGTTGAATTTTATCATCTTATTGTAAGAAGCTATCAGTTTACCATATTATTAAGATCTCTGAAAATAAAACCGCTGAAGAAAAAAGAAAGAAATTATTGAAATCGTGTTGGTAGGGCATCTATATCAAAACAAAGATGAATGCCATGAAATTTTTTATTGTCTCTGATAAACAAGAAGACACTTTATGATGTCGAATGTGATGTGTGAGGAGATGTGGACCTACTAACAAAGAATAACTGCATAAAGACGCGCATAACTATATGATTAATAACCATCGTTATTGAAAAAAAAATTGAAAGCACTCACGTGAGGTCAGATTGTTTTGGCGCTCTTGTTGAGCTACTTGCGAGTAAATATTCAAACCATAACAAATTTATAAGCACTCTGATCAGGTGAACAAGAGTCTTTTCTCTTACTATGGGACAATGTGATGCAAATATGAATGCCTAATGAATGAACAACCCTATATCTCAAATTAAAAATAATTACTCATAATTTTCCCCAAGTTTTGTTCGAAGCTATAATTCCCTTCCCCTAAAAACTTACATCAGGGCTTTTCTGAATTTTGACAATGTATATTATTTCAGCCACCGAGATTGAATTCTACCTCTATGATTTCCCGTTATGAGAAATTTTGATTAATATTACGCCAACTGACACTGATTAATGAGCCCGGCATTTGTCAATCGAATATCGATCTATGATGGCCATAGTTCAGAGGAAATCACCGGAACTTCATGTCTTTTCTCTTGAGTAAATGAAAAAAATGATCATATCTTTAGATGGAAAAGAGCTACGACAATGAAACTTGAGGATGAGTAAGATATCGATCACCTCAATATATTCACGAATTTTTATTGAAATCCGAAAAATATATTATGAGATAGTGAGTACTGAAAAATTTTTTTTTGGAATTTTTTCAAAATTTTCTAGCACGACGATTTCTGTGAAATTTTGCGAGCCGTTTTGTTGTTGCCTCCCTCAACAACAATTCAAGTATCAACTTGATTGGATGGATATTCTAGTAGTTATTGAGGAAACAAAACTTCAGATGCTCATAACTACTGAACCATCCGACGGATTCGGCCCAATAACGAACTTGACCGAGATATTGGGGCAATTAATCTATTCTGAAAATATGAAAACTCTAGCTCGTCTCTTTTGGATGCTAGAGAGGATACGGCCGGCCGGACAGACTCAACTTTCGCCACGGATTCTTCATCAGGGAGTCGAACCCAATCAATTGAGACCATTTTCGACTCGATATTCTAAAATAATTATATTTGGGCACAATGATAGGCACTCTGTTCGGGTGAACAAGTGCGCCTAAAACGAGTTACAATTAATGTTATTATTTCTTTCGAATCGATAGAGCTTGGCAAAAATATTTGCCTGTAGATATATGTACACCAATATTCAATCCTTTGAGAGTTGAGCAGAAAAAACTATGTGGCAAAATAAAAGCTTCAGGAAAAAGAATTTTACATCTCATTTTCTCTTTATTTTTATAAACATAAATTTCCCAAAACAGTAAGCCGCTACGTCTAATTGCCAAGCAGCAGGGTGATTTTGGAATTTGGCCAATTAAGGAATTTGACTATAACTTCCACAGTATTGAAATTAGATCTTTAAAACAAAAATTTCAGACAGGCAGTTTTTTTTAGCTCTTCTCATCGATGTGTCACAATTTGTATATCTCTTCAATTTTCAAAGAAATTGAAATGGCAATTGTAGTGGGTTATTACATATAATATTTTCAGGTTTTTTTTATATCGAAAAATTTTCGTCCAATATAATTAGATCAGGTTCTGATCAAGATCTCTGTAAACTGTGACAGTCATAGAATCTGACTTCACCCAATAATTGTGATTTGTATAATTATTTAACGATCATTACTGTTACGTGCTTTTTCATCTGATCATACCATATACTTCATAAAACCCATATTAGAGATCCAGAACCACGATAACTGATTCATTAAAACCCTACTAGGAAAAGTATAATAACTGAAGAAATGGCCAAAAAACCAACAAGCAACTCCCAAAATGTATTTTCTTCCTAAGATAAATAAGGCTGACGCTCCCCTTCGATCCATTTTTAGTTTTGTTGGATTCCCAATTCAAAGTCAAAGTTTCTTGCTGAATTCCTGGGGCCATGATGAACATTACGTTCGAAAATCATTCGAATTTTACGATTCGGTTACTATCAAGCCACAGCTTGGTGTCACTTGGCTTTTTTCCCTCTTCACCAATACAGCAACAAATTTGACACTTCATATCAGAGAAGAAAATTGGGATTGAATCTGAACTTTCTTTTGTTTTTGAGAAATCAATATACAATTTTTTGACGACAAGCAGTTATTTCTGTTTTAATGATCAAGTTTATAGATAGATCATTGGTTTTGGTGTGGTACGCTGTCTTTCATCCCTTTGTCGAGATATCCATATGAAAAAGCTTCTAGATGTTTGGGTGTTTTCAGTGAACCATTCATACCTCCCAACCTCATATTATCTCATTCGGAGGTTCTACTGGCCCAGTTTTGAGATATGGCCTTTTGAAGTTGAAGATTCCTTAGAGAAACTCTCAAAGGTCATTAGGAAAGAAAATCTTTGGGTGTCCTTCAGGTGCTCTAACACTATAGGAAAACCTTTTTTCAGTACCACCAGAACCCGACACCCACTACTATGGTGACGGTGTAATATGATATGTCTAGCGATGCTGGATATTGGGTCTTGATAAGCAAAAGACCATATCTTATCGAAATTCCCAGATATCCCAGACAGTAATAAACCTCTCAAACATATTGTCACGGTTATAAATTTTAATAACCATTTTTGCGTTCGAAGACGCCGCCACTGTGTCATTCGCGATTCTCGTGTGTAGTGCATTGATTCGATTCTCTTTTAACGCCCGCGATAAGGAACACATGTGTGAGATTTTTCAAATATTCTTTCACTTTGCCTGAAATTACTTCTGAGGTCACTTTGTTGATATTTCGTATGAAATCGTTTTAAAACGGATTACGATCCAGAGGTATTTGCAGTTACCTGAATTTTGGTTCTGAAATCACATAATCGTTTTGCTGTACCTTCCTGTGATTTCTCACGACTGATTTGTCGGATAATTGCCACTTTTGGGAAACTTTACTAGAGGCCTGCACTCCATCATGTAAGTTTGATAGTTACATTTGAAACAAAACATTTTCATTAAATAACAGAAAGTCTCACTGTGTGTTGTTTATTTGCAGAAGGCCTTCTTCTTCTCCTTATTCTTTTCCTTTTCTTCTTCGTCGTCTTCTTTGATACGTTTAAAGCAACTTGAATTCTTCGTCGACCGATTTTTATTCGTGCTTTGTGAGTTTATGAAGATCAAGAACTAATTCTGGAGTATCCAGCTGCCAGATTTGTTCAGACGACCCTACAAGAACCGACCAAATTGCTACCAGTTCCAATTTTCCAGAATTCCGAGATCAAAATTATAAGGTCAGATCTTTCCAAATTTATAACGTTATTTGATGAAATTATCCAGCCATTGCCGAACTACAACCGGACATATCCATTCGTTAGATCGAATATTAATAACATCATTATATTTCTTTTATGTACATTATTAATTTATATGATTAATTGACAACTCATTAAATTCATTTGAGATTTATATGTACCAAGAGGTGTAAACTGATTATGACGTCATAAAAGGTACCTTTCACTTATGAAAAATCATTTCATAGAGGAAATCGAGATTTTATTTGGGAAAATTGTTGAATATAGGAATTCATAAAGATTTCGTGATTTTCTTTCTTTCACTTAATGTTTCAAATATCATCTAGGATATAGAAGAGTTCAAATCACGTGGCGCCCTTTAATAAATATATTTTAATTATCACTTATTTCAAATTAACCCCGACCCTCTCTCCGAGAACAGCCGTCTCCTAGAAACAAGATTCCTAGTTTTAAACAATTAAGATCCGAGCTCCGTGGCAGTTAAATTGGCACCCTGTACGTGGAGCCCGATGAAACCATAATTTTTCATTTCGAATACTTAGATTCATTGAATATATTTTGAAGGATTTGATTTTGAATTGTTGAATTTTGTAGTTCGGAATTTTACATGTACTGATCTGGTTATCTTTTTGATTGTTTATCTGTTTTTTTTGTGATTGCATTTATAACACATGAACCTGGAGTGTGGAGTTGGCCTGAATTAATTATTCGTTACAGATTTTTTGTTGAAATTATTTACGAATAACGATTTATCATTTCTTTATATTATATCACGAGATCTCGCATTTCGGAAGAACGATCCAGTGGCGTGCTGATTTGGATTCACAAATTATTTGCGATCGATTTTTCATTTCCTCGTTGGGACTGAAATATTTGCGGTTATCACCTACGCACTATACAGGGCGATAATTGTTTTGATTCGATTTCTCTAAAATTTTGTTATCGCGTATTTTGTCGATATTTGATTTTTTTATTATTTTTTGCAATATGTCTTTACGTTTCAATTTAAATAGACTTAAGAAGGATGAATTGGAATACGAATTGTATATAAGAGGTATTAAAGCTTCAGTTCAGACCGTCCATGACATGAGATCTTGTCTTAGGCCATTGATAAAGTTAGAGTCTAGGGAGCGATCATTTTCTTACCCTGATGTTAAGTTAGATATTGAGCAGGAACTTAGGATTATTTCGGACAAACTGAAAATAGTTTTGACCGGTATCAGTGAACCTGATCGAAATGCAGAAACTCTTTTACTCGCTTAACACATATCGGTACTCGACTTCGACACCTTCCTATAGAGAGTGAGAGCGCGGAATTTTCGAGGTATAAAAAACTAGTAGATGATGTGAAAGATACATTTGAAATTCTCCGGAAAAGTTACAAGAGCATTGATCCGATTTCGATGGTTAATGTTGGGGTTACCGAACAGACAGATTCATCTAATTCTGAGAGTGACGACGCTGATAGAGAATGTCCGCCAATGTTTAGAACTAGTTCTAAAATTTCATTTCCAATTCGTTCTATCAATTTACAAAAGTGGAATTTAAAATTTTCGGGTGAGGCCAAGAGTATGTCGGTGCATAGCTTTTTGGAACAGGTCGAGGAAACTAGAATGGCCCGTAGTGTATCTGAGTCTCAGATTTTTGAATCAGCCGTTGATTTGTTCTCGGGAAAAGCCCTTATGTGGTATCGTTCAAATAAAGGACGTTTTAATGACTGGAAAGGTTTAACTACTTTGTTGCTGAGGCACTATGAACCTCCAGATTACCGTCCTCGTCTATTGAAGGACATTATGAATCGGACTCAAGACCCTTCAGAATCAATTGTAGACTACTTAACATGCATGAACTCAATGTTTCGACGATAGGGCGAGCTCAATGAGGTTATGATAGATATTCAAAATTTTTTTTTGTGTTTTCTTGTATTCTCCGATTTTCTCAAGTGTACGATCGTCGGTAACTTTTCTTCAAGTTAACCTCCTTCGGAAGGAGAGGGGGAGTGTCACGGTTATAAATTTTAATAACCATTTTTGCGTTCGAAGACGCCGCCACTGTGTCATTCGCGATTCTCGTGTGTAGTGCATTGATTCGATTCTCTTTTAACGCCCGCGATAAGGAACACATGTGTGAGATTTTTCAAATATTCTTTCACTTTGCCTGAAATTACTTCTGAGGTCACTTTGTTGATATTTCGTATGAAATCGTTTTAAAACGGATTACGATCCAGAGGTATTTGCAGTTACCTGAATTTTGGTTCTGAAATCACATAATCGTTTTGCTGTACCTTCCTGTGATTTCTCACGACTGATTTGTCGGATAATTGCCACTTTTGGGAAACTTTACTAGAGGCCTGCACTCCATCATGTAAGTTTGATAGTTACATTTGAAACAAAACATTTTCATTAAATAACAGAAAGTCTCACTGTGTGTTGTTTATTTGCAGAAGGCCTTCTTCTTCTCCTTATTCTTTTCCTTTTCTTCTTCGTCGTCTTCTTTGATACGTTTAAAGCAACTTGAATTCTTCGTCGACCGATTTTTATTCGTGCTTTGTGAGTTTATGAAGATCAAGAACTAATTCTGGAGTATCCAGCTGCCAGATTTGTTCAGACGACCCTACAAGAACCGACCAAATTGCTACCAGTTCCAATTTTCCAGGATTCCGAGATCAAAATTATAAGGTCAGATCTTTCCAAATTTATAACGTTATTTGATGAAATTATCCAGCCATTGCCGAACTACAACCGGACATATCCATTCGTTAGATCGAATATTAATAACATCATTATATTTCTTTTATGTACATTATTAATTTATATGATTAATTGACAACTCATTAAATTCATTTGAGATTTATATGTACCAAGAGGTGTAAACTGATTATGACGTCATAAAAGGTACCTTTCACTTATGAAAAATCATTTCATAGAGGAAATCGAGATTTTATTTGGGAAAATTGTTGAATATAGGAATTCATAAAGATTTCGTGATTTTCTTTCTTTCACTTAATGTTTCAAATATCATCTAGGATATAGAAGAGTTCAAATCACGTGGCGCCCTTTAATAAATATATTTTAATTATCACTTATTTCAAATTAACCCCGACCCTCTCTCCGAGAACAGCCGTCTCCTAGAAACAAGATTCCTAGTTTTAAACAATTAAGATCCGAGCTCCGTGGCAATATCACCCCAATAATCATAAAACCTGAGATTTAAAACAAAATTTATTGATAGGCTACATGGAAATCTTGATGGATATATGACGTAATAAAATTTGAGAATTAGCTAGGGGAGTTCGGCATATGATATATTTACGTGGCCCTCTCGACCATTGGGGATTATGGTTTCGAACTAATGATGGGAAAAAGGTGGATCTTTAGTAAAAAATTAAAATTAAATCAGTAGACCAATCATAGGTTTGTATCGAGAGACTCAATTGACTAAAGCCAATGAAACTTAGATTTCGAAGTAGTTGGGGCAAATTTCGAACTATCGAAAAGAAGGGCACCAATTAAGAGAAATTAGGGAATTCCGGATTATGTTCGATAACGCCCCCGGACAAAGGGATATTAGGAAAAATTAGGGAATGGAAAGGCAGTTCAACGTGATCCGTAACCAGGAAAACATTTAAGAAAAGTATAGAAGAAATCAGTATTTTAAATTCTAGAAAAATAGTAATTGTGTTGTAATTGAATGAGTTAATCCAAAAAGGCTAATTTGAGGAAGTTTTCTTTATCTCTTTCAAATTTTGTATTTTTGATATTCAGTTCTTTTTTCTGCTTTTGTCTTTTTATTTCCAGATTCGATGTAGGCACCTTGATGAGGTCTCTGTTTCCATCAATGGAAGATCACTCTTGAAGAAAGAAATCCCAAATATATTTCAGCTTATTTTTGTACTTTCACACTTAGGCGGGGAGCCAGGGTTTTTTTTACGGGGGTTTTTTTCCCTAGGCTTTTATGTGATACGCCGAATTGTATGACACCCCGTCACTAACCCCTGATCTGTATGCTTTATTGTTTGCTAACGAAATATTGTAAGCCAAAATTTCAAAAGAATATATATATATAATTGAATGAGTTCGAAATTTCGCTAGTGAAGTTCCGTGTTAGAAGTCCAAGGAAAAAGGTCAGTTATAAAATTTATAAACAATCAAAAGTCCATAGTCCGAAACCTCCAAAAATATTTTGTCAGAGATTGTTTTAATTAC